>JABUQX010033286.1:12500-41982 GCA_015478945.1 Trachelipus rathkii
AAACAAATCCAGTCTTTCAATTCTTTCGTTCTTTTCAACAATATGCATAAAGTGCTATTCTCATCCATCCATATATATATATTATATATATATATATATATATTATATATATAATTAGATATATCTATTAATATATATATATATATATATATATCTATATATATTATATATATATATTTATATTAGATATATATATACATATTATATATATATATATATATATATATATATATATATATATATATATATATATATATATATATATATATATATATATATATATATATATACAACTCTTCACGCAATCCACCAACCATTTTCCCCAACCTCCACCCTTTTGAAAGTAATTAATGTAATATTAATATTATTAACTTTATTAATTCCTTGTTCATACATTTTTGTTATAAGTAGGTTATGTTTTAAAATTAAATTTTTTTGGCTTTATCTCCATGATGTGGGGCACATTTGTCTTCATAGATATGCCAAGCGCCACTCAGAGTTGTTCACTGGCATTCCTGCTCGGAGGAAGGTTATGAATGTACAAGCAATTTTTTTCAAATCTTAATAGTCTTTGCTTTTATTCTTCCAGAATTTAAGGCATCTTAATGTGGACCCAGTCATTTTTTTTCCTTTGTGACACTTTTCTATGAAGTCCAGTGATATGCTTCTTGTGATATTCTCCTCCTCATCGTTATTACTGGAAGCAAGAATTATACTCCTGTACCCAGAGTCTCAGTTAGTGATGTCGCCTGCAGAAACAACGTTGCTGAAGAATCTCCCTTTTGTTTTCTTTCTGGTTCTGCATCTTCTTTATGTTTATTTTCCAATTTCATGTCGTCACAAAGCCGAGCTAGAGAATATTCTAGTTGATCAACTTTTTTGTACAGACCAAAAAATTTACCCTTACACCTTGGATTAAGATATGTCGCTACTTTAAAACATATCCTCATTTTCAAGTCTGTTAAAACTTCTGTAAGTTCGGCTTTCAAGGTTTGCGTCATGTAACTATGTATTTTTTTTACCTTCTCATAATCTTCAAGCAATGACGATGATTGTTCAAATGTTTCAGGTTTATCACAAGCACAGTTTTCTCAAGAGCCGTTTTTAAAGAAAACTATAAAACGTATGACATCCCCAATTGTAGATGTTGATTCTCTAAGCTTTTCACACATCCAGACAATATCATCCACTCCAAATTGTTAATTAGGAACATGTATTTTGGATTTGATAGCAGCATACAAACAAAGCGACTATTTAAATTTTTCGCTTCTTTTCATCATATGCAAAGTGCTGCTCTATCTTGTAGCTGAATAAATGAACGTTTACTAAACTCCTTTGGACCCTCTCTTGAATTTTCTTGAACTCTTCTTGTGCCATAACCGAATGATGGAAATAGGTGACTATTGTGGAACATTTGGTAATGAGATCTCTTATTTCCTTTTGTGAGTCTATTCCAGTTTTATTTACTAACTGAAATTTATGTTTTGTTCAATCCAAATTATTTATCCCAGAAAGGAAAATTGATTTTTTCACGTTTGCAAAAGAATCGAGCATTGCACAATGAACGCTTTGCTCTTTCAATGTCCCAGTTTCCAACATTTCGTCAAATTTTCTTGAAATGTATTCTCATGTGTGACGATCTTCTAATGGTACAGCACCTAATACAAGTTTAATTCTATCAAAATTCTTGTTGATAGCATGTTTAGTCACGCGTTGTAACGACATCCCTTCTGAAGTATCTGATCATATTTATGTAGTGAAAGGAAATTTATTGCAATGTTTTGTTTCATCAAATTTTTTTTTTTTGTATTGAAAACAGATTCATATATTTCATTGCATATCAGGGACGAGTAGAAATTCCGTTGCCTTAGTTTGTATTGTGAAGCAACTTCCGCCAATAATCTCATATGATCTTTCACATGTCTGAATGGTAGATCATCTATCACTATCATTTCAGTTCTATGCTCATCCACTCTTAAATTTGTTATCAGCTGTATCTCAATGCTTTGTAGCATGAAAATACTTTTGAATATTAGATTTCATTTGCTGAGCAGCAGTTTTTTTCTTTATGTCTTTATCTTCTTTATGGCGTGCTTCGTCATCAGTTGCATCTTTAAACTGTTCTTTAAAAAATGCTTCAATTTTAAAGGATTTTTCAGCGACGTCGTTCCTCATCCCTTCCTTAAGCACGTATTGTTGTAAAGAGAACATTTTACAAAGTCATTAAACTTTTCCATGAAGTATTTTCACAAAACACTTTTCTTTGACTCCATAATAGTATATGTAAACAAGAAAGTTATGTAATTTTTTAATACTTCAAAACAATGCAACCATTAATAATAGCGTTTTGCACAACCCGGGGGGGGGGGGGGGGGGGGGGTTGCGTGGGGGGGGGGGGGGGGGGAGGGGGGGGGGGGGGGGGGGGGGGGGGGAGGGGGGGTGTCAATGCAACCATTAATAATAGCGTTTTGCACAAGCGAGCATGAAACATGTAAGAGACTTTCCACCTTCCACCATGCCTCAATCTACGAGGCCAAAAAAGGAGAAAAAGTTGCCATTGAGAATTATTGGCAAATCGGAATTTTTATCTATATATAGATTAAATAAATTTTGGCAATTGATAATTAAATATGTGTGCGTTGTAACAGATCTAAGAAATCTTTTATTTTATTTTATATTTTTCCTGATCGCAGGCTATGTCTAGAGAAACTAATGCAAAATCAATAAAAATAGTTTTTATATTATAAAGAATATAATGGAAGTGTTCGGAATCTAAGGATAGAGGTTGGGGAGGTTTCCCGTCAGCAGATAGGCGATAAGTTCTTTCTCGTTTATTTTTTAATTTCATTATATATATATATATATATATATATATTATATATATTAATTATATATATACTATATATTATTATATATCTATATATATTATATTATATATATATATATATATTATTATATTATATATATTATATATATTATAGTATATATATATATATTATATATATATTATATGATATGAAGTAAAAAAAGGAAGTAATTTCTATTCATGATTTTCCTTATGTTTAGGAACAAGAGAACAAATTAAAAAATTTTCAATATTTTTGTACAGCCTGATTTAATAATTGCGGATGCGAATGTTTCAAAATCGTGAATTGCGCATGCGGATGTCAATTTTAATGCGAAAGTGGATGCGAATGCGGACGTCACATACATCACTAGTAAGTAATATCAATTTTATTTGTTTTTTTTCATACCAATTAGTTACGAATATGTAACTCTATAAATGTGCAATAAGTTTTTATTTTAATGTTAATATTTACTATAGATATATAATATTATATATATTTATATATATATATATATTATATATATATTATATATTATATATTATTATTACTATTATATATATAGTTCCTATTATTATTATTAGTAATATATATATATATATTATTATATATATATATATATATATATATATGTATTATGTATATATATATATATTAGTATTATATATATATATTATATATATTTATATTAATTATTATTATATATATATATTATCATATATATTATTTATATAATATAGTATATATATATATAATTGTGTGTGTAAGAGTGTGTGTGGTGTGTTTGTGTGTCTGTGTAGGTGTGTGTATCTGTGCGTGTGGTGTGGTTAAGCAAGAGTTCCGTCGGCCAAAAAAAAAAAAAAAAAATAAACAGTTGGGAACCAAGGTTTGGGAATAATTTTTCATGCACCGACAGCCGACCACTAGGAAATCGAATGGCCGCTCGAGTAAGCTGGAAGACAATACCATGTCAATCCGACTGTATATTTAAAACTTTCATATTTATATGCCTGCAGTAACTGTGGCCGTATGGTAAAAGCGAATTTTGAAAAAAAAATTGTCATTTTTCTCAATTGTATTTCTGTCTCAGCATAGTACGTGAGTTGTTCCTCTCTTAATTTCTTTCCTTAAAATAGTGCTCCATTAAATAATTTCAGTTATTACTTAGAGAATGAAGATTAGTCGCATATTCAGTTACAGAAAATTCTTAGAATAGGCATTTTAAAATATTCGATATAATGTTTATCGACTAATTTTCCGTAAATCGAGCGTATTTATGATTACCCATTAACTGTTCTTAGTCTGAGCTGGAAAATTTGGAAATCGACAAAGTTTTACAGTTTTTATTCAACTTTTTTTTTTTATTATTTTTTTTTTGACAGATAATGGGATGCTACCAGTTTCAATATGATTATAATTAGAATCTCACTCGCTTTCGTTTCAATTATGAGAGTGATTAGCAAACTTAATTATTGTCATAGGACCGCATCTGAATGTACGATGTAAGCATTAAAAATTCCTAAATATGCATGCAGTCCAAGACTTTACTTGGATATAATCTTAAAAGTGACTGAAGCTACATCAAGTGCTACACACTGCCTTTGGAAAATGTGTCGTGAATATATATTTCAAGGCTTGATTTCTTAACAAATGTTCTTCTCATACTAAGTCATCGCAACCTTTATTATATAATAATCCATAATATTTTAAATTTTTTTAACATAACAATCTTATTTTAAAACATTATTTATATTTATAATAATATAATAATATTTTAATAATTACTAATTAATAACGTACTATATTTATTTATATTACTGCAGATATATTTTTAAGATTTCAAAAGACAGCATATGGCAAATTAAATTTTTTCACTGAAATTGAGTGAGTTTTGGTATGTATAATTAATATGTTGACAAAATTATATTATATATATTAATAATATATATTATACTATATATATATATTATATATATATATTAAATTGATATATAATATATATAGTATTATATTTATATATATATATTATATGATATATATATATAGCATACAATAATATAATTATTTATAATTATTAATTATATAATATATACTAATATAGTATATATATATGTATAATATATACTAGTATATATATAATATATATATATACTATATTATATAGTATATAATATATATATATATTATATATATATATATATATATATATATATATATATTATATATAGTATATTTATATATATATATAATTAATATATATTTATTTATTTATACAAATATATATAAAATATATTATTATATATATTATATATATTATATATATATATATATTATATATATATTAATATTATATAATATAAAATAATATATTATATATGTTTATAAATATTATATATATATATATAATATATAATTATAGGATATTATATATATATAATATATATAATATATAAATTATATTATAAAATATATATTATACACTATAATATATATATATTATAATATATATTATATATTATATAATAATAATATACTATATATTATTATATAATTAATATATATATAATATATAATATATATATATATATATACAGTATAATGATATATATATATATATATAATATATATATATATATTATATATATATATATATATATATATATATAATATAAATATATTATATATATATAATTATCATATTGTGTGTGTATGTGTGTGTGTGTGTTGTGTGTGTGTGTGTGTGTGTGTGTGTGTAGATTTCTTAGTTGATAACAATATGTGAATTACTTACACATTAACCCTAACGATATTGATAATATTACCCTTAAGGATGCACTTTAACCTGAACTCTGCATCACCGTTCTTACTCTAACGTGTAATAGTTGATGCTACGAAAAAAAAAGTAAAATTATAACAGTTCAGTCCAACCGGTTTTGAGACGATAAAAATCCGAAAAAAAAAAAAGAGCTTTCTTAGTCCAAACCCGTCACTCGGTATTGCAAAACGAAATTTATTAGGAATTTATACCTAAAATATTAAGGTGAAAGAAAACAAAAAGTTGTTATGTTTTGTGTTATTGACGGAAAATAAAATTAAATTACAAATTTAATGTTTTAATCAAAAATGATAATTTGGGATAGACAATGATGAATACATTATTATAATTAAGTACTAATCATATAAAGGAATTATTATGTTGTTGATTATTTTTATTTTTATTATTTGTTAATTATTGATTGTTATTGTTGTGATGTAGTGATTTATTTGATTGTACTTTTATATTATTGAATTAATTATTATTATTTAATTTGTCATGTTATGTATTTAGGATTTTATTATATTATTATCTTTGAATTATTATATATATCATAATTGTAAACATTGAGACACCAATATAATAGGCATATAGTGTTCCATGGTATATCGTGTGGTACTCCTACATATGCATCTGATTCGCCTCTTTCAAAATCTGTGCGAATGATTGCATCTGTGCAGATCGCGTGAGATTGAAATTGTATCGTTAATAGATACGAGCAAAAAAACAACTGGAGCAATTTTTCCAGATAAATAGTCATGAGTGTAGTTATGATATATAATATGTCGTTATATATATTTAGTCGTGGATATGGTAGTTATAGTATATCTGATGATGTGTATAATTTTATATATTTCAATACATATGTAATAATATATAATATATATATATATATATATATTATATATATAATATATATATATATATATATGTATGTGTGTGTGTGTGTGTGTGTGTGTGTTAATTGTCACTAAAATTTTCATTTACCACTTAGAGAAATTTCATTTCAGTTTTACTTTGCCAAAAGATAGATTTAAATATGCAAAAAAGAAAAAAAAATGTTTTGATATATTAGAAGAATTATTTTTATTTTCAATAAGAAATGAGATTCTTCATTAAAATAAAAAATTACAAGTGAAGAATTTCATTTCTTATTTAAAAGAAAAGTAATTCTTTTAATATATCAAAATAAATTTTTTTTTTGCATATTTATTTATTTAGAAACAAACAAATAGTATTTTAAAATGTACGATTTTACATACCAGTTAACAGAAATTGCGAGAAAAGAAATAGTTACATAAGGTAAATGAAAAAAAATCAAAATGAAAAAAAAGGAAACCAAATACAAAAATAATTGGCCAATATTTGAGATTAGCAATAAGGCTTTATTTTAATTGTAGCCATTAAAAAAATATTTTATTTTATGCGGATTTAGGTGTTAGAGATCAGACTTTACATGATACCTGCTATAGAGAAAGGAAACACAAAGCATAATCCAAATCCATGGATGACCCTCGAATCACTGCGTCCTAAAATGTATAAGTCAAAGAATTTTGAGAAAATAAGAATAGGAGTGCTTCCAGTCTTTTTCGGGAGATTTAATGAATGAAAGAGCTAAGGGATTAAGTCTGGTCAGATTGTTGAAAAGAGAAGGATGATAATGTGAAGCTAAAGGTTAAAATACCCAGCCCTACACAAAGAAGAAGGATTCATCTATCTTTTTCAGAAGAGGGTTGTAATAACGATAGTATATGAAGAGTCTTAAAACAGCTCAGCGAATAAAAAAAAACAGAGAATTAGAGAGCAAAATAGATTTAGTGAGCAAAATGTCTTAGACTTCATTCTTTGAAAAAAGAACTTTTCCAAATATGTGTTGGGGACTTTGTCCAAGAACGGGAAACGTCTCAATAAAGTAAAAGGGAAGTGCGAACAAGAATCAAAGGTGATTTAGAATCAATAATTCTTCAAAACCTTGTTTAGAGCTGTAAAAAAAAGCAATATCTCCAAGAAAGATTAGAAGAAAACAAATCTCTAAGAATGTTAATAAATAAGATAGCTTGATTTTGCGTTTTCAAAGATGTTATGTTTGAGGTGAAGAGTGCGTAGATAGGTGGCTTTATAGCGAAATTGAGTTACTAAGTCTGGTCTGGGGTCAGAGAGTTATATATATATATATATATATATATATAGGTTATAATATATAATAATATATAATAATAATATATATAGTATATATATATATAGTATATATATATATATAATTAGTAATAATACATACAATATAGTATAGTATTATTGTACTAGTATATATATACTATAATATATAATATATAATATATAATATATATATAAAAATATATATTAATATATACTAGTATAATATATATAATATAATATATATATAATATTAATATATATAGTATGAGAAGAAAGACAAACGTCAATTTTACGCAGGATGTTCGTATTTAATGGTTATACATTTTCAATGTCAAAAATAGAATGATACAAATAAAATAATTAATATAAATTTAACAAAATAAATTACTTTAAGAAAAAAAATATGTATAACATTTGAAAAAATGTGGTAACTCTAAATTGGATAGTAAATAAGATTAATAACAAAAAACAGAAAAGTAAAAATTGAATGGGTAAAGGGATAGAAAAGACAAAAAACAAAAAGAGAAGCAAATTTAGAGAGAAAAGAAAGAATTGGACCTCACTCGTACTATATCATACTATATATGATATACTATATAAATATATTATATATAATGAATATAGAGCCCTACTCACTAAATTTTTCAGGAGTATATACATATACCTATATATTATATATATATATATATATATATATATATATATATATATATATATATTATATATAATATATATATATATATTTTGAGTTAGTATATTACTATATATTATATATATTATTTGAGGAAGAATAATTCCATAATTCGTAAGAATAATTGTATAATTGTATAAAGTATCAATCTAAAAATCTTTCATTTTCAAGCGTTTAAATCCTGGCATCTGAACCACCATCAATATTCAAATTACAACAAACCTCTTCAAACCACCACCTCATCAATCTCACGAATTTTTTTCTCTACTACATTGATCAAATCTGTCAAATCCATGTCTACTTTTGGACTACAATTGAGAGAGAGATTTTATCACTTTTTACAATTTTCAAGCATTAGGCAACACCATTCTAAAAGCCTTATTTTTTCTCATCATTGATTGAAATTCTTCCATCTAATATAATAATATAATAACAAACCACGTTAGAAAACGGGATGCTCCATGAAGCAACGAACCACGTTAGAAGAACAGGGATCTTCATGAACAACGAACAATAATAATAATAATAATAATAATAAACACCACACACACACAAACATCATAATAATAATACTAACATAATAATACTAAATAATACCATAAGACAACAATAATTACTAATTAAGAATAATAATAATGAGATTATTATATCTCACATCATCAGCGGCACGCACCAGAATATAGAGTTAAGATAGATCAAACCACAAGTGAAAGGACATAATCCAATATAATAATAATATAACCAATATCAATAATAATATAATAATATAAATAATAAACTATATAATAATAAATATCATAATAATAATATAATACAATAAAATACAAAAAGTATTTTAGACAAAAAATATGGAGGAAAACTTTTTAGTATATGTTCTTTTAATTATTCGAGAGAAAATAAGATACAGCTGAAATTAATTATTTGTTAAATATTAAATTATGAGTTCTCATGTTTTGCCAAACAAATTAAAGGGATGCGTGAATACGCACACATACACACACAACATATATATATATATAATATATATATATATATAGTATATATATATATAAGTATATATATAATATAATAAATATATAAGTGGTAATATATATATAATATTATATAATATATATATATAATATAATATAGGCAAACATATACCCTACCACGCCACAACACACATAGTAAAATTGGCACCATTGAAGATGAAATAAAGATGCATGAGATTTCATGACATATCCTATTGAAGGGAACACGCACGGAGGCCTTTACTAGCGTCTTTTACCGTGAATAAGACGAGAGCATGGAGAGGTAAACTAAGAATTATAGCAAGTTATTGTGGAGAACTACAAGACACCAATTCATAATGTCTCAAACTTCCTCCCAACGCTTTTAACTTTGTTGAATATATAACATAGTTAAACTATGGAATGAGACAAAATTTTCTCGAATATGAGTTATCATGAGATAATATATGCTCTGACATCCATAATTACCATATAATATATACCTCATATATATACAATAATAAGTATATATAATATATATACTACCTATATATCATATACCTATATGATATATACTTAAACTTACTATATATATACCACCACCTACTATATACTAATATATATATAATACTATACTAATATATATATATAGGCTATTTATAGAGTGACTCAAGGAACCGAACACAATAAAAAAAAATGTAACGTAAGTTACCATGCATTGAGGTTACACATACACTTAGTTAGAATACCTGGATCTGTCAAATGTACAATTGTACTTAATATTCAACAAAATTGAGAAGAAATTGACATATATTTTCTTGTGCTTTTTGTGCTCCACACCTATAGTCTTATAAAAATGAGTGCCTTAGGCTCTTACTTAGCTATTTTATTTCCAGTGTTCCCCACACACACACTTTTTTTTTTTTTTGATTTGCCGAAAAATAATGCATACGTAAAGTTTGTAGAAACACCTTGACAGTAAAAAATTGATATTTTGAATTTATTTCTTAATAAAGTATTTATTGTTTTGATCCGGGGTGGGGCCTTCGGCCCAACCCTCTATATATCATCCCCCCCGTTCCCCGCAGAGCGGGGGTGCCCCCGCTCGCGAAGCGTCGCGGCTCCGGGGATTTTTTTAAATAAAAATACCCCATAAATTATACTCCTAATCGAAAAACAAATAATAAAAATGAAAGAGAACTTAGCAAAAAAATTAAATTCCTATTAAATAAAAAATATAATAATCATAATAAATAATAAAATAATACATATAATAATATATAAAATATACAAATAATAATAATAATAACTAAATACAAATTGTAATCTTGTAAATTCTTAAAATTAAAATCAAAAAGCTTATCAAATCAAAATATTGCAGAATACGAAAGGCCCGAAATTCGTTTTTCTATCGAAAATTTTCCCCGTATAAATGGAGTCAACATCCTTCTATGTCCTATATATATCATATAACAGCACACACACACACTACAACACCACACCATATATATATACCATAAATACTATATATTACTCATATATATACCACCTATATATATCATATATACACACATATATTCTCTATATATATAGTATATACCTATATATATACCAACCAATAAACCACCACACACACACTCATATAATACAAACACACTCACACTACAACTATATATAAGCCTAAAACAGGCGAAGACAGAGAAAACGAGCTTCCTTCAACGGGCGACCCCGATGTTTGCTTTAACACACACATCGAGCAACACAATAACACTTTTGTCTGTAACCACTCTATCCTTCTCGATGACCCAAGAAAAGTTCCCTACTTATATCGGAGGTTATACGCTGATTGACATCAGATCTTTATCACTACGTAAACGCATCGTTCTCCTCTTTCGATTTCTTGATTATTTATATATTAATGTTTCAATCGCAATCCTAAGGCTCGAAGAAGCAGGACAACAATTGCATTTGCATTTTCCAACCTGGAGAATCTTTTACTTATGTATCATGTTGGTTTCAATAATATATATATATACTATATATATCATATATATATATATATATATATATATATATAATATATAATATTATATTTATATATACACATACACACTTATACCTATACACACACACACTGAGACACACATATATATATACACCACTACACACTATATATAGCTTACTATATATAATATATCTTTAAATAAATATATACTATATTAGTAATTAAATAACTTAAATAATTTTATTGATTCCATTGTATAAATAAAAAAAACGGTACTATTAGTATAGAGAGGCAAAAATATAAACTCCATTGAATACCACACACCACCATATCACTATACTAAATATATATATATATACCCACACCAACTCTTGCACCATATAATTAATAAATATATAGGTATTTAACTGACCTTCCTTTTAAACGAATCATTTTAACCCTAATGTCTAGTATTTGCGTGTCATAATCATATTATATCTAATAATCCTTATAATAAAGTATTTTTGTATTAGGTGATCTAGCATATACTCTTATAGTACTTAAATCTACCTGTACCTCAGATTCTTACCTGACATAATTAATCATTTAACGTTATATATCTATAAATATATATATAATATATTATATAAGTGCAATGAGAGTATATGAATATACTTGATGAATGAGCGGTAAATCGACCTCAGAGTACAGACACTGGCTGTGGGAGAGTAGATCGCGGACATAGAGACCAGAGAGACTAGAGTATAAATATACATATATATATATATATATTATATAACTATATCTATAGATATATTTATTATATATTATATAAATATTAATTACTATAATATATATATATATATATTAAAATTATATTATCAACATTTATTATTAATATATTGATATATATTTATATTACATGATAATGTATGTTACTATACTATGATACTATATTATACTATGATACTATACTAATAGATGTTCTAGTTATCTAAAATAATAACAGTAAAATGTTACAAAACAACAATTTTTAAATTTATTATTAAATATATATTAGTAAAGTATATAATAATTATAAAATTATATATTATAATAATATTTTATATTATAAAGTTTATATTAGTTATGATTAATATAATATATATTTTTATATTATTAGTTCACCGTATATTATATTAAAAAGTGTTTAATATTTCATATATTCTTATATTTTATATATCAAATTTCAAATATATATTCATATTTAATATTTAATTAATGAATATATTATATATTTAATATCTATATATATTTTATTATATATTATTTAAAATGATATATATTATGAGAGATTTAATATATATATATACTTATAACTTATAAGTATATATTATAATATTATATATTATATATTATATTATATTGAGTATAGAGATATTTAATAAAAATAATTATAAGAGTATATAGTGAGTATAAAAATTTATTTATCCAATTTATTAATAATATGTATATAATACTATATTATAATTATTAAATAATATTTATATATATTACTATATATATTATAATTAATATGATATATGAAACTAGATATATATAATATAATTGAATATATTATTATATAATATATAAATAATATTATAATTTATATTATATATATATATATATTAATAAATATATATTATATAATATATATATACTATTTATAATCTAATTAATTATAATTAAAATCATTGAACTACTATATATCATATATAGCCTACAACTAGTAAAGTTTACCATATTATTATACCATATTAATAAAAATATTAAATATATATTATACATTAATCCATATATATTACTATATATTATACTATATTAATAATTATTATATAATAAACTATAATATTAATAATTATATACCTGATCATAATAACTATATACCCTACACTCACACACACTATATATTTCATAATCAATATACAAAATATATAACCTTATGATAATTATGATATCTATTATATATATATAGAGATATATAATATATGATAGTTATATATACGTTAAAATATACTATATATTAGATGAATGTATATAGTATAGTTAATATAATTTAGTATATAATTAATATATTATATAATTATATAGTACTCTAATTAATATTTTATGGGATACAAAATGACAGTCAGAGAGAAAGTATATATTAAGTGATTATAATTGATGAATAGTAGTATTATAATATATTATAAGTATTAATATATTATATATTAATAGTATATATATTAATTATATAATATATTATGATATAATATGATATATTAGTATATCATATATAGATATATATAGATATATATAATATATGATAGTAAATAATTAATATTATAATAAATATATTAATATTATATATACTATATGTATATGTAGGTTCAGTATAGATTTTTTTCTCAACTTCTGTGATATATATTATTTAGATTTCTCTAATTGAATTCTATTTATAAAATTGAGTTAATAAATAATATTATATTAACTTAATAAGTAGGATTGTATGAGATTTATATTGAACAGATAATAGTAATAATTAATTTATTAATATGAATTTTTTTTTTATAAATATTATAGATATTATATTATCAATATAGCTACCTACAGAGGAGAGAGAGAGGACTATAATAGGTATACATGGAAAAACTATAATAATAGATGAAGCGTTGTAGGTATTGTTTAAATCGATATATCTATATTATGATGAAGGTAGGTATAGTAATAGTCATCACGAGGTAAATAATTGCTTAACATTAGCAATATTAATATTTACACTGTAATACATATTATATATATATTTATTATATATAATTATTATTATAATAATTATAAGTTATATATATAAAAAATAATATTGTAATAATTAAAAATCATATTATATTATATAATTATAATATTAAGTATAACACTAAATATTTTTAGAAAATAGAAGTTGATAAAATTAAAATAGTATGTAAAAATTTATTATATATATAGGTGCAATATCTAAAGTAAATTATCATAGTATAATTATTAAATTATATATATAGTATTATATATAGCTTAATATAGATATATTATAATATATACTTAGTAGTATATAAAACATATTATATAGTATAGTATATATTGATTAATATTATATATGAATTAGAAGTATAATATAATATGATATATAATATAAATATTAATTATAATAATATATAATAATATATATATTATTTATTATTATTATATATATATTATAGTATAATTAATATATAATATATATTAGTATATATTTATATTAATATATACTATATATTATATAATATATATAGAATGTTATTGTACAATTTTCAGCTGCATAATATATTCTCAGAAGATAGATAGATATAGAATAGAATATAGATAGATAGATAGATACATTATCATAACATATACTAATTGAGGACGGCTTAAGAACACTACAACTAATTATTAGAAATTAGTCTAAGCTGGATGACTGAAATAGACTCGTTTAACGTCAAAACGTAGGTTACAAATGGTTAGAATATTGTTCCTCATCGTGAGACTTTCAGACACTGCAGAGTAACTAGAGGTCGAGGTATTGTAGTACCCACTATGACATTAAGTTAATTAGATAGAAGTTAAATCAGATATATCGAGGAAATAGTAGAAACACGATTAGTTTTACGTTATATAGTGATGAAATAAGATCTGATGTTAATCAATAGACAGTATAATACGCTTCCATTAATAAAGTAGGACTTTTCTATAGAATAAGAAAAGATAGAGACCCCTTCAGCAAAGGTAGTAATTATTTCAATTTATAAAAGAGCAAGCACCATCGGGTTCGACCCTTGTAAGGGAGAACGACGGTTTTTCTATCCTATGTATGTCCCACGATTATTTTCACTTATATATATTATAAATATTTATATATATAGTACTCATATGTAGACATAATGGGATTATACCGTTATATTTGTATTGTGTTATTATTTTATTTAAAAATTCATATTTATAAATACTAATACTCATTTTATAAGCAGTCTACGTTTGGCAGTTACCTGAAAAGGCGATTTTAAGTTAATTTAATAGTAATTTTATGAATTATAATATAATTGTAGTAAACACTGACCGGATTATTTTCTGAGATGCAGAATATCTTATGTTTAGAATAATCAAATACAAGGAGGATAAAAATGTAGATATTATCCAATCTATAGAATTAGGCTTAATGAGATATCAGCATCGGTCGTATCCATATTGATCACTAAATGACTATAGCATATTTATATCATCGTTATACCCATATAGGTTATGATGTTACTTGTGACATTGGATAGATCCACAGCTACTATTTCATGTATGGAAAGGGTACGAGTTATATAAGTAAATAGGTTGACTCCAGATACATCAACGAGATGCATCATAAAGTATGTGCGATAATGTAAAACAGAACTGATAAATGGCAGGGCCGATAGTTATCTCCTCAGTAAATTGCTGCACAGTCTTACTATTTATTTATTTCACGTCATTACTTTATGAAACAGTTCTATCTGAATTTTGTAACAACATTACAACGAGATTTCTTTCTATTCTAATTATGAGTACATATTGATTATTGTCATTATTTATTATTCTTTTAATATATAAATATCGCTATCTTTCTATTATTCATGAATTCATATTCTTATCGCATCATTGTTAGTATGCGATATGTTGGAATCTTAGAAAGTTGGCAATATATGGTCTCTTAACTTATCTGTATCTGATTTGATCGTATGCAGTAATATTATAATTTAATTCCTATTATTAAAAGTGCTTATCTCATGCTATAATTTATCTACATGTAGATTACGATCGCTTATTAAGCATAGGATAGATGAGAATCGTTAATTAGCTCGTAAGCGTCCGTTATCATATATATAAATACTCTCTCGCCGTGATTTGCAACAGGTAACTGAGCTGCGAGACGGAGGCGGTTAGATCAGAAGTAAAAGTATCCCGTACTCATGCTGTTGGGACTGGGGGGCATGATAATATAATGAGGTGTTAGGGAGCACGAGAGGCCTACACCCACACCTGATGCAATACTACAATATGATTAATATTATATCTTAAAAGTTATGAAATAATATATTACTAATATACTATTACTACGATCTATAGTAGTATGGATTTACATTATCTAACTATTACGTATAGAGTTCGGATTTATACATACAATTTAAACCTGATATAAAGGAAATAGCTATAAGATCATGAGGCTAAAGAGCGTACTCATATGTTATTCAAATAGACTATAGGTGTGATAGCACAAATGAATTTAATTAATTCTATCAATATCATTTCTAATTATTTATTAGTAATATATGGAAGTTAAAATTTTATACTATCTAGAATAACACGATATCACTTCTACTAACTAGTACTATAACCTCAGAATGCATAGTGAATCCTATACAACTGTGCTACAGCACACCGCATCGAACGAAGTATATTGAAACTTATGTGTTTATTTTCGTTATTCTACTTTGCATTAATGACCATCATCTATATCGAACTGTCCTACTTCCTCCTCTCTCTCTTCTCGGCCATCTACTTATATCTACTACTCATCTCTCTCTCATCATATTCACTTATATAGTAAGGTGTAAAAGGCTGCTAACAAATATAAGCTCGTATAATATGTATGAAATACCATATTATGGTGACTTACTATCATATATATATAGTATTTACAGTCTCCACATCTCTACTCTATACCTACTAGTCCTCTCATCAATCTATATATTATATCTACTCATATCACTTCTGATATTATATAAATTCATATCCAGGGTAATTGTATTGGAAGTTGTCAGAGCTATATCATTTTATCTCATCGTATATCCATCATTCCATATAAGCGCAATCTATGATCGTCTACTACTCTTTCCTCTTTCTTAGTCTTTCATTACCTCAAAGTCATCGTCTCTGCACTCTTCAGTTGAAGAGAAACGAAGAGTATGATGAGAGAAGAAGAGAGGAGAAGAGAGAGAGAGAGAGAGGAAGAGTATGAGATGAGAGAGAGAAGAGAGCACATCTGAATCAGTATATTTTCGATAGCTTGAACAACACTAAAAAAAATAATTCCCATCAAGTAAACAGATTTCCTGCTCGAATATTTAATTGCGTTTTATCTGCACTCACGTGAACTCCCATTTCTAATCCCAATACTATCTATCATTCTTATCATAACACCTAACACGATACTAGAGATTCCATTTGACTTAACTACAAATCGATAAAGTACATCGTACTCTAATCTACGCGTATATAAGACAAGCCATTACCTCAACGGCTCGTCTACGCATCTCAAAATGGAGTTGGATACGAAAGAGGTACTTCTGCGTACTCAAACGCGTAATAAATGACTCGCACTAGTGCGCACCACTAATCCACTGCTGTAGGAAAACACATGCTCAACCTCACATTCCCATGACCAACTAATCACCGTACTGAGGCTATCGTAATACCCGATATCCTGCTATATCCTAATGTACGTTGTTTCGCAGATTTTCCCCTCGTCACCGTTCTACTTGCGCCCCCTCACATAGAATGACAATACGCATCCCACCACCCACCCAGGCGTCGCCACGCATCCGGCCCGCACTCACACTAGACGCTAATGCAGAAAGTAATGACGTTGGCGAACTAAGTTAATAATAGTTTCATATCTATATATTTTTTTATTAATTTTATTTTTATATATAATATAAATTATTTTTATGAATTTATATCTATATTTTTATATTTTGAGTATTTTTTTTTTATATTCCTAAATGAGCTACAAATCTCTTATGCACTTCATTTATATTCATCTTCCATATTATGTGACTAACGATTTTACTATCTATACTATATCTATATAATATTATATATATATAATATTATATTATATAATATATATATAAATATTAATATATATATATCATATATATATGAACTGAATGAAGAATGAATTTCCTACAAAGTATAGCTTTCTAGGTGGCGTGACTGATGACTAGTATGCGACGTAATACAAGTAGATCAGTGTTGAGCTAGCTAGGGTATACTTAGCCTACCTAAATTATTTATGCATGTCACTACTTCGAATCTCACTATGGGAGCATTGATTGCATGACCAGCACCTCTATATGATACCTTACCATACATAGTTCTGACTAGAACCGAGGGGATCGCTGCCATGCTGCTGACTGCGGCTGCTGCATGTGGCGTGCGTCATTGAATGTGACATGTATCACGATGTATAAGAATGAATGATGAATTGACTGAGCGAGTATCCGAAAAGAGAATGATAGAGAACTTCGATAATTAGTATGATATGTTAATCAGATGATAGATAACGAGATTGTATGATTCACTATATATGAGGATGATTATAACTGATCGAGATAATATATATAATAAAAGAATAAAATATATTAATTACCTACCATCCATCTAATTAATATCTTTTACCGATTATTATATTTATATTTATTATATATATATAGTTTATAGTATTATTATATATTATATTATTATTATTATATTATTATTTATTATTATTAATTATTATTATTATCACTATATTATTAATATTTTAATATAAATTATACTGATATTAATATTAATTTAATATATAATATATTATATATTATATAATTATATGGTATTGTATATATTATGTGCGTAATAGCTTATTTTTAACTTAAATTATCAGTTCCATTCCATATATCTTGACAGATATATATAAAAAGATGTATATGCTTATGGATTATATCAGTATGTTCATGCTAGACGGCTGTATTAGTATATAGGTAAATTCATTAGTATCGTATAAATTACGAAAAAAAGAAATTCCGATCGTTTATTATTATAGTTATTATATATAATTATTAGTAAGTAGTGATAATTAGTCTATACTTACCTGAAAATCAGTGTCTTCGATATATAACTTACATTTTTCTAAAAAGAGTATTCTTAATCGGCTTTCGTTATTCATAGAGTTGATTCTTCAGAATTAGAACTATATCTGATGTATCTATTTTTACAACTTTGCTATCGCATTACTGCAACATGTAACTTATTATTACTCCGAATCTGGAAGAAATATTCCACCTCTAAACATCGTGTAATTTAATGGTCGCGAGGCTGAGACAAAGACTAAGCTAAAGGTCATTATCATAGAATGGCGTGCCTCGACCGAATGGCCATGGCTGCTAACAGAACTAGTCAAGAGAAAAATATGAGCCGAAACATAGCTCTCGAAATATTGCATAAATTGAGACCCATAAAAATTCATACTGGAACCCATGACTTATACCTTTAGAGAGATAAAACGAGCATGCGTGAGGGAATTTGTAGCAACGACTGATAAACTGCGAATAGAGGAGGGAGAGTAAATTGTGGACGTGCAGAACAATCTATGAGCAGCACAAATAGAATGCGTCGGATCTTCATACCGGACGAGTGATTACAATGAGATGAATCTCACCAGATTATAGTGATATGAGATGTTAGCTACATGACACAAGAGGAACACATGCTTGTGCGCGGAGCAAAACACAAGACTTGTGAGCCATATGCACAAAGATTGTGCGTATAAACTTGACGTATTTGTCAGGCTATTTATAAACTCGAATTAATCAGCATATAGGCCCATTGTTATATGGTTCTGTCTCAGCGATTGCGGAATAAAGTGAGCTTTTTAGGTGGGAGTTCTGACTATGAATGAATATTCTGGGATACCGCAAGCCGATACTTTATTTGGCTTGGACAAAGAATTTAGCATTCATCCAAGACCGATGATTTAGCGTTATAGTATTTGAAGAATCATATAATAGAATATATGGATCTGAATGTTGTCAGATATGCTTATAAATCTAGAGGTACTTACGGCAGGTAAAGAACGATGGATTCAAAATAACTAGACGTAAAAATATAAAAAAGTATATATATTTTCATCTGAGTAGTATAGCCATCCATCGGCTTAATTTGGACATTAATGACCTAAACCTTATAGGGGAAACTTTACTTTCTTTGCCAGATATTTAAAAGATACTTCTTTGAAATCATTTGACAGAAGACTCCATACCCTATGAAGTATAAAATCATTCCATAACTTGACCTAAACTTATGTGAAACCACCAATTGACTCAAAAAATATCATAAAAGTATTAGGGAAACTCAACCAAACAATATACTGAATAATAAAATAACTATGAAGGGTAGAAAAATTAGTCATGAAGGACATAATACAAACAAAAACAAAACAGCTTTTTACAATTAATAATATATTCATGTATACGTATTCAACATTACCTATATTTCATATTACCGAGAGTCTATCCAGAATGCAAAGCTCTGAACTAGTTGACTCAGTCGTTCTCTCTAACTAAATTTGCTTTCCTCTATTGATTTTAATAGTCTTAACATATTATTCAACATCTATAGTACACAATATCTGATCTTCATTACGTCAGTTCTTGCACTGATCTTATTGCCTATTATAGTTAAAATTGCGAAGTAGTATTTAACGTAACTCAACCGAGAGCTAAAATCCTGAAAACATATACACATCTTGAGATTATAGTCAAGTTAACTTGACACAATGAGCTGATGTGAAGGCTTGTATTGTTAGAGACGAGACATATACTCATCTGTGAACACGCTATCTAAGAAATGATTACATTATCAACAATGAGCTATCATCGAGTAATATTATCTAGACTAAGCTGAAAGAGCGCGTATGAATATTAAAGCTCGTCAGTACTTGTAGTCTAATAATCTTGACTTCACGTTATCTAACTATGCTCTCTGCTATAGAGACTATGAGTGTCAGTGTCAGAAATCATCTGCAGGATATGGGAGGTACCAATAAAGCATATCATCACTTTGATTCATTTACCCCCATCCGTATTCTTTATGTTAGGATGCTCCGATAGCAGTTGTGTATGAGTAAAATTAATTGACTTTTCAGTAGTTTATATGATATTGATATCTCTACCAAGCTCATCACCTAGAAGAGCTAACCGTACTGTGAGTAGACCCTAGAGGCTATAAGAATCAACATGGACACTAGTTATCAAGACACTAGATAACAACCATTGGACACCTATACGGACAGTTATATATATTGAAGCCGACCTTAAACAGATATCTTCACCACTCACACTAACAACTAACACACACATCACTACTATGTTGCTACTTGCACGCTAATAACCGTCTAAAGCATACGACTATTGAACATGTGTCTTATCGCCTACACTGATGTGACGGAGTAATCAGAGAGAATTGGCTATTGTTACACACTGAATACAGACATAATCGACATGGTCGCGCTGATAGAGTGGAACCGATACATCATGGCTTTTTTAAGTCAGGCATCTAGAACAAGGTTGTATGGAGATAAGACACATGTAATAATTGAGTAAGTGATGCTGTTTATAGAGATAGCAATCCATCGCATCCACATAGAGATATCTTCATTCTCACTTCGTCGAACAGTTAAAACACCTTTTAGGTTTCTTATCTATACATCCGATGCGGACGATATGCATTACACGAGTACGGGAACTGTACAAAAGATCCACAGACAGAAGGGCAAAAATATATAGTTACAGATTAATACTGTTCTGTCTTAGACGTGCTAAGAAGAAATTTGTTATTGACGATGTAGACTTATTAGTACAATAATCTTATATATCGAACAAATAAGAGCGACTATGCTACTATATACAGTGAGACCACGACTCTATCTAATGATTAGTCTTCTTAGATTGCATAATTCGTCTCTAGCCTTGAAAAGTGTATTATAATCAGTTTGAGGACCTAGGTACTTAGAAAAGACTCCTCATATACATATCGTATAATGATACAAAACCTCTCTGAAAAGATAGAAATATCGGAAGTCTAACTAGCCTAATCCTAGTAGCTCGTCACGGTGAGCTGGAGTCAAGTGTGAGATAGTCCTAAATCTTACAATCACTCACTATCAATCCCAATACCGTCTTCTTTTCAAGCCAACCACATGTACACCAGACTGCATATAATCGCCTATGAGGCTCCACGAATTGATATACTTACTAATCGGCAATCCATAACATCTCGCTACAAAGGGAATAGAATAATGTAAATCACAAGGCCAACATAATTAGAACCAGACAACAGGGGAAAACAGCACAGCTATGGAATGTAGACACACACTCTACGAACCAGTAAGCATTACCTAGCACAACATACTCATACACCCACAACAAGAGGCCGAAGCTAAATCATATATATATATATATATATATAATATAATAAAATATAATATATAAAAAAAAGAACTGTAGATGGCCTTTTTCTATACATATATTTATTCTACTAAATTCATCTATAGTAACTTATCAAGCATTATTAGGACGCAATAGTGAGAATTTACAGAAGAGTACATCCATTAAGAGATATTGCATTATGACTGTATGTGCAATTATCACCTATTAACTAATCTATCGAGAGTCACATAAGGTTAATCAATGATATAAAGATGCTGATCTACAAAACACTCATAAATATATATATATCAACACGCTATATATATATATAACTCGTAAAAGATATATTAAATGTTATAATTTTATATAATATGATTTGTTATATTTATTTATTATATTAAGTTGAATATAATATAGCTAACAATATTAAACCAAGATAGAATATAGCAACTATATATTATAGGCTAATCGCTCATAATTATTGATACTACAAGATTATTATTAATAGTTATTTGAGTTTCCATTATTATTCAATTGATTATTATTATATACTATTTAAAGCGATCGAAGTACATAGATAAGTATAAGTCATTTATAGGTTTATAGTATCTAATTATCTAGTATTTATAGACATGTAGGTATAAATCAGTTAGCTGGCATATTAAAACGTATATATTATGATTTCTAATGATAATAAATGATGCCCATAATAAATATAATTTATTATTGATATATTTAAATATTACTATTATCATTATTAAAATAAGAAATATAATATATTCTTACAATTCTAATGTAAGGATTTATTATTATTATGGATATTGAGAATACTTTACTTATAGGGGGCACGCGAGAAAAATTAGTCGATCATAATATATAGCGGGAATAAAGTTAATGTAGACTATAGTAATACTTGCTCATTAAACTATCATTACAAACATTCTATAGTTTTTATCTATTTATGCATCATTTAAATACTATACTATTTAGCTTAAAGTTATAAAACATAGTAATATGAAAATAGTCATAGGCTAACATATATAGTTGTGCATAAATAGTAAAATATTTAGTGACAATTAACACTACATCACATCTATCGCATAGCACATCAATGTTCGGGAGGTTAGCGGAGTCTGATGCATAGAAATAGCACTATGAAAATTTATACACTATGAAATTGATCGAGCTTTCTGATATTATATGGCTAATATGGTATGACGTAAATATATCATATTTATTATAGATATATATAGAGAGAGAGGAGAGATATTGAATAGTAGTATATATATTATATATATTATAAATATATTATATCACAAATATAATCACTCGAAATATATATTAAATAAGTACCGAGAGAGAGATGCGTATGTCACACACTTCACCAGGTCAGATTATATTATAGTATTAATTAAAAGTATTAGATGATTTATACATGACTAAGAGAGAGTATAGTACTATAGTATTATTGATAAAATTTGAGCTCTACTTTTTTGATGAGGTAAGTGAATCTGGTTATAAGGTATTCCAATTCATATTCTGACTTTTTCCCCGAATCGGTTCCAACTTTTGGACAGCATCCGATTCCGTGAAGATTTGACTTCTATAACAATATGCGCTCAATGTGAGGGAGATGAAGGTCCGAGGGGTCTATATCACTCAAGCCCGCAACTGTCTTGTATACTCATACTAAGGATTTTGCGAGCAATAGAATTTTGCGCACCGTAGCAGAATGGCGAGTGAGCGAGCGAGCGAACGCAATCAGTCATATAATGAAGGTATACTCATTTATACAATTAATTGTAATTAATAATCTATTAATTATAATATAATAATTTTACTAATATATAATAAAGAGTAATATATATATATAATAAATATTGATCTAATCTAACTAATGTTAGATAAATTAATATATATTAATTATAATATTAAATATACACACTATATATATATATCATATATAAATCTATAAGGATAAATATTACATATAGATAATTAATCTTTATTTAATATAAATAATATAAATCTATATATATATTATAGCATATTAATGATAAGAGTAAGAACTATATATATCAATACAAGGATATATAATATATAATAAAATATATATACTAATAGTAGTAGATATATCATATTCCGAGAAGCATCCGGATTTCCATGACCAAAAGGACCTTAGCCTATATTCTTGATTGCGCATTGATTATCTAATTACCGAATCAGAACTATCAAATCAAATACTAATGCATTTCTTAAGCTGCCAATATTGAAGTGTGAAGAATAAAGAAAGTACATAGCGAATGTATACTTAGAAGGTTGAACCAAAGTCAGCAGTTCTTAGTCGAAGTTCTTGATTTCCTATTTTTTTCAGAGGCATGGACTGAGAGTAGAAGAACATGTATACTGCAGTATGGAGTTTGCTTAATATGAGAATGCACGGAGATGCTGATCGTTGGTTTTATAACCCCCCCACCAAAAAACTGTGATTTAAAAGAATGAGGCAAATAGGATATATATATTGATCTGTGTTATACATATTTAAATTTTGTTAATAATGATATTGTGATATAACTTGTCCCCGTCCACACACACACACACACCATAATAGACAGGTAGTAAATATTTCTGTAGAACCATCAAAAGAAGTTTGGTTTTGAAGGTAATGGGATTCCACCACGAAATGGATCTCTGAAAGATGTATAATAGAGTATTGATACCTAGGTGTATTAATTATAATAAATACATGTTACAACTAATCAGGAAGGAATAGTCTATTCATATGGATGACTAAAGAGACTATATCAAGGTAAGCTGAGAGAGCCACCGTAGTTAGCAAGGGTAAATAGTTACACGAATGGCTGTAAATGAGCACTGTAGCTTGTGTATTGAACGGTACCTTTAATTATCAGCGAAGAAACATATGAGAGCTACACGATATGAATAGCTGAACAGTATTATTTTTTATATACTGGTGATAATATACTACTATATATCTATGCAGAGAGGACAAAAGACGTTAATAAACTGTCATAGTGGAGAATGAAACATGAGTATTTGTTATTCTTGTGTTTAATAAATGAACTTCAGAATATACGGTTAGTCAAGAATAGGATAGAAAGCTAAAAGATATATTTATAATGGATGTTACGTAATGAGTCCTTGTAAGATTATCATATTACTTGTATAGATATGACTATACTAAATAATCACAACAGCTAGTGACTAAGTAGTACATACATCCTATATACACAAGCATGAACAATCACTACAATCGACGACGGGTACACATAGCATATACACAACACATATCATATATTAAGTTAATAATTGATTAAAGTTTATAATATATTGTTGAAGGTGTTTCAGAACATTTTATATGTGTATGCATGTGTGTGAATATCTGTGATTGTGTGTGTTAGTATTGTAGTAAGTTGTATGTGTAGTGTGTGAGTGTTAGTGTGATGTGGATGTGTGGCTATCAGCGCGCGCGTGATCACGTATTATATAGAGTATAAGTGCAGCACATCCGCAACTCCTAGTTGTTCTATATAGTGAAGAAACTCGAGATCATATGAAAGTTTAAATCGACTATTACTCTTTGCCTTAGCCCCATCTTCATATAAATATTCCAATCGAGCCTTTAGTACATCAGGATACACCTATACGAGTAACTATTTTTACGAGGAAGATTATCTAGTTTCACACTCAGGTGGCAGGAGTTATACTCATTATTGATATGCACTGGATAACGAGAATACTTGTCCTCCCTATCACACAGTAATTAAATTTAATGACTTGAATGACGTAAAATGTTGCGGATTAATACACATATAATTATTTAACATGATAAAATAATTGATATAATATATTAAATATATCATCATCCTAAAAATATATATTTAAATATAATTACTATAAAATAAACATAAATAACTATAATGATATATAATTTCAATATATCTACATACCCCTAATATACTTATATATAATTAATTAATATATATAATAAATAATGAAAAATATATAATATATAATAGATATTTATAATAGTAAGTATTGTTAGATATGATAATATATATTATAAATAGATATTAATATAATTTAGGATACTATATAAATATAATACATATATATAATAATAGTATAATATATCACAATATAAGACATATGGACTATAAGAATATAATATGATTATCGATAAACTATGATTAATAAATTATAATATATATATAAAATAAATAATATATATATATTATTATATTAATAATATTATATATATATAATATATAATATATATAGTATTCTGAGTATAATACAAAGGAATCATACGACTGAAGAACTGCTTCTAAAAACTAGACCGTACTACCACCTCTTTACTGACTAACAATTATGCAAACCAAGCGGAGAACTAGACATCAATAAGTCACAGATACTTCAAGAAGAACGACATATATTTTTCTCAAATTGACAGAGCGTCCACCTAAAGATCTAGCCATATGTGGTAATCGTATTATATATAGATATAATATATATAATATATATATATATATATATATAATTATATATGATAAATTATATTAATAAATATTATATAATTATAATATAATTAATATATATATAATATATCATATATATATATACAATAAATGATATTTATACTATTAATAATATAATAATATATATATATATTATATAATATACTATTTAGGTACTATCTAAGTACGTAAAATGTATTTCTTAGTTGTAAAGAGTTATATATATATATATATATATATATAATTATATAATATATATCAATTAATTAATATAATATAAAATATATAATAATTAAAGATATTATATATATAGTTTTATATAAACATATATATACAAAGGTCCTTTTGAGAAGCCTTATATATATATATCAATATATATATATAATATATATAATAATATATATATACTATATATATATATATATATACTCATATAAAATTATCAATATATATAATATATATGCATCAACACAGAAATAATAAAACAACAAACAAAAAACATATAATCACAAAAACCAATCAATAGGTCATGAATAAAACACAACAAAACATACATATTTCCAAGTAAAAATAAAAAAAAAAAAAAAACACCAAAAATACCAAAAAAATCACAATCGCCAATAATACTCAAAGATCACAAAACATACAAAAATTTCTCAAAGAAACGAAAAGACAAATACAATGAAAATCATCAACATAGAACACAACTTATATGAAAACAGGCAAGTATAGAAAATGCATCATGAACAAACAACATGAACACGAATAAAGAAAAAAACAAAAATTAACAACACAAAATATCCAAAAAACAAAAAAAGAATATATATATATATATATACATATGCATTTCATGAAATCAATTTCAGTGAAAAAATTTATTGCAAATACGAGTATATATTGAAATATTAAAATATATCTGCAGTAATATAATAAATTTGAAGTTTCTCTGAGTAATATTAAAATATTATTGGATTATTATAAATTATAAATAATGTTAAAATAATATTGTTATGTTAAAAATAATGTTAAAATATTATTGGATTATTATAAATAAAGTTGGATGACTAGTAGAGAAACATTGTAAGAAATCATCCTGAATATATATCAGACAATTTTCCAAAGGCAGTTGTAGCACTTGTGAGCTTCAGGTCACTTTTAAATTATATCCAGTAAAGTCTTGGGACTGATGCATATTTAGGATTTTTATGCTTCATCGACATCAGATCGGGTCCTATGACAATATTAAAGTTTGCTAAACTCTCATAATTGAAACGAAAGCGAGTGAGATTTAATTATAACTTATTGAACTGGTAGCATCCCATTATCTCAAAAAAAAAAATAAAATAAAAAAAAATGTTGAATAAAAAACTTTAAACTTTGTCGATTTCCAAAATTTTCCAGTGCTAAGAAACAGTAATGGAAATAAAAACGCTCATTACGAAAATGTCGATACATTTTCAATTTTAAAAATGCTATTCTAAAATTTTCTGTAACTGAATATGCGACGAATCTTTCATTCTCTAGTAAAACTGAAATTATTTAATGGGGCACTATTTAAAAGGAAAGAAATTAAAGAGAACAATCTCACGTACTTGCTGACAAATAATTTAGAAATACAATTTTTTTTCAAATTCGCTTTTACCAACGGCACTGTTACTGAAGGCATATAAATATGAAAGTTTTAAATATACAGTCGATTGACATTGGTATTGTTTCAGCTTACTCGGCGGCTTCGATTTCCTAGTGGTCTGCTGTTCGGTGCAATGAAAATTATTCCAAAACCAGTGGTTCCCAACTGTTTTTTTTTTTTTTGCCGCGGAACTCTTAGCTTAACCACAAACGGAGAGCGAGCGCGAGAGACAGCGAGCACCGGGAGACACAACAGACTACAAAGGCATACACCAACGACACACCTTACACAACACTTATAATATATGATTAAGTGAGATATGAATAATATAAATTATATAAAGTATATAAAAATATATATCATAATATAGTATATAATATAATATATAATATATAATAATATAAAACATATATATATAAGAATATATAAGTAATATAATATATAATATAAAAAAAATATAATATATATATATATAATATGATATATATAATTAGATAATATAATAATATATATATATATATCATGATAATATAATTATATATATTTAACATTAAAATAAAACTTTGATTTC
>JABUQX010033287.1:0-17500 GCA_015478945.1 Trachelipus rathkii
TTGAAAAAAAAAATGTCAATTCTAACCTTGCTTCCTTCTCTTTCCCTCTTTTAGTTTCTTTCGGCGGCATAACTTCCATTTGGTTTCCCCTGTCCTGAAGATTAATTAACTCTTTCTGTCAAACTTTGTCTCTACTTCCCCTCCGAAAAATTTCGGAACTATTCATCCATCTCCATCACTCTCTAACTCATTAATGCCTAATATTGTAATTACTTTAAAAGTTTTATTTCTGCTCTCTCTGAACTTAGCACTATTTAGGCTAATATTCTTGATAATATCCCCTCTGTGATTTTAAAATTTGTTCTTCCGAGCTTGCATCCTGTATTGGTAAACTGCATTGCCTCTGCCTCTTCACTTCAACCTTTCATTCCTACAGAAAGATTGAACTTATTCATCCTGTGCCGAAAAGAGGGGGGGGGGACCCTTTCTACCCTATAATTTTTATTCAATCTCTTTAACCTTTGCAATTCTTTCCAAATTATTCAAATCTATCCTTTAAAAGAAGACTTGTAAACATTTTAAATCTCTAATCTTATCTCTGACGTCAGTATGGGTTTCGCAAAGAAAGCTCTACTGGAGATCTTCTTACTAATTCTCTTTGATTTTACGTCCTCTGCTCTTTGGGACTTCGGTGAATCTTTTACTGTGGCGAATAAAAGTATATTTATCAAATATTTATATCATACACTTATTAAAAGGGTTGAGAAATAAATCCCTATATTAATATATTGTATATAAGGGGAGATTAGCCTTAACTATATTTTAAGACTCAGCTGACAAACCTCAGGTACTGAAAATAGTATTGACATCTCCGCTTAACTACGGCTGGTTAATGAAGGCCTGGCAAGACTTAATGGCCCTCTCTACATTAACTATCCCTTTCTTTCGTCTTTTTCAGCACTTTTGTTTCAGTTCTGGCACAATTCCAATATTCCAATATAGGAAAACTCATGCAGTAGCATCAATATCCCCAGACGCAGGGGATGTGTTCGGCGGGCAAGCGGATTTTCTTATCTCGGGACCTTCTCAACCTCAATCTCTTGTGGATGTTGGGAGTTTTTAAATGATCTCTATATATAGTAATTTAAAATTAGATTTTATTAGCTATTCAATAGCGATAGTAGAGAGAGAAGAGAGGAGAGAGAGAGAGAGAGAGAGAGAGAGAGAGAGAGAGAGAGAGAGAGAGAGAGAGGAGAGAGAGAGAAGGTAGAGTTAGAAAGGCAAATCGTTACGCAATGATTAAGTTAGGTTTAGAAGGAGGTGAAGCTCAATGCAGGGACTATTAAGGCGTTGCTAAGTGTAGTAACGAGAAATTAATCAATGAGGAATGAACGGTTAGCGAAGGTTGTATGCAGTAATACGGCATAATGAGAGTATAAAAAGAGATATATATAAGATGGTTGGTGCAATGCCAAGAGGATGGATGAAAGGTCGTTTCGTTTTAAGCGGATAATGTTGTGTGATTGGCTGGGAGACGATGGGGCAAACCAAAGAAACAGCTGATTGTCAGTTAGTAAAGGAAGTCTGAAGGAATACTTGAGGCTTGAAGAGTGATGAAAGAGGTGAAAAAGTGAGGGTATGGTTGTGATACTGGCCAGGAAACTAACAGAGAGACGCAAGTGAGGGTCCGGTCGCGGCTTTGTGAGACAGATAAGTCGAATTTTTTTACTGCGACGGCCTCTCACTTAAGTAACGTGGGTTGGGTGGTTAGAGGAAAGGGCTTATCTTTTTGACACGTTTTGATTCTTCTAGTAATGTTCGTGTTTAGATTCTTGCACCTATCCCAATCTGGTGACAGAGACGCAAGCATGTATATAGTATATGTATCATATATATATATATATATTAATATATATATATATATTATATATGATATATATTGATTATATATATATTATCTATATTTAAATATATTATATAGTTATTATAATATTATTTAATTATTATATATATAATATATATATATTATATATAATAATTAATTATTTCGAATATATTTTTAAATTAATTAAACAAATTTAGATTAATATTTGATTCAACAGTGTGGTAACATCATTACAGAAACGCATATTAGGTAATTTGATATTTGAGGCCTAAATACCTGAACCGAAAGAAGCCGGTAATAAAATTACCATATTATTTATTTTTTTACTGCAATGAAGTGATAATAATAAACAGTCATTTTCTAGAACGAAAAGTATTTTACCCAGTTTGTTCGAATTGTCAAGTCTACTCATATACTTGTTCGGATTGCAATGCCGTATATAGGTAACATACCTGTAATACAGAAGGATTTTCCAGTAGCTGTAGTCTGTATTGATCCGAAATTGACCGATAATTACCGGCTCCGAATGCTTGTTCGAAGATGATTCAATAGAGAAAGTGTACAATATCTCAAAAAAAACTTTAAGTCCCATCGCCTACATTGGTCAAACGAACTGTTTCGAGATTCTACACATTCAAACTTACGAAAAATCACTCACTGAATTTTATATTAAAATAAATCAGTTTGATGTTAAGACTTCTTTATAAATTAGACACTGTAATAAATGAATAGTCAAAAATATAATAAATAATGAAATAGTAATCGATGCCATTTTCCGAATCTACATTATATATATAAAACATGACCCATACAAAAACGAACTTCACACCAAAACTGAATTAAATTGTTTAAAACTGAATTAATATTTAAACTATACACTCAAACAAATTTCGTGAGAAATTTTGAGTATTATGAACGGTTATTTTACATATGTCAACATTCTATTCCAAGAAGTTAAAATTAAAACAGTAATAGTATAATGTTTTTGTTTTATATTATTGCTTTGATAATTTTAAGTATATTTTCTTTTATTTGAAAATCTTTTTATTTAAACTTGTGTATTTTTTCATATATATACTTTTCTTAATATATTTAAATTGTTATTATTGATATTATTATATGATTAATAGATAATTATAATTAGGATCATTTGTATCCATTTTATTGCAATTGTTTAGTATTATTTAATTATATCATCATCTTTGCTATTTATTTATATTTATAAGTTTTTTAAAATATTTTAATTTTTAACTTCATGTTTATTCTATTTATATTTTATTGTATTTTAATTTTGCAAATATAGTTCACTTTTGGTTTCGAAAAATCGAACTCTAATTCATAATATAAATAGTCTAGTTTTTCTACGTCTTCTTTTCCTTATATCTATATATAAAATATTATGATATATATATAATATATATTATATATATATTCTATAATATAATATATATATTTTATATAGAAAATATATATATAATATATCACTAATATGATATATATATATTATATATATTACATATAATTATTAATACACATTTATATTAATATATATATATAGATAATATATTACTTATATATATTATATATATAATATATAATATATGATCTATATATATATATATATATAATCTTATTTATATATATTATTATTATATTATAATTATATATATATATATATATATATATATATATATATATATATATATTATTATTAATATTAATATTATATATTATATAATATTATTATATATCTATATTATATACTATATAGGGTCTTCGGTATTTTCTGACGTGATTTTTCATGAAATTGCACAAGTTTATAAAACACGACTCAATGATCAAAAATATAATATTGTTTCTCGAGAATTAGTAGAATAATAAAATAGAGAAATTATAATCCAACGAATTACTTTAATAAATTAATGGAAAACCCTCACATTTTAATAATTATATTTATTAAGAAATTAAAATAAAATATAATTTGATTTTTACCACTGTCAGAAATAATGTTTTAAATATATAAAAGAAAATATATTATTTTAAATATAGAAGAATAGTATAAAAATTACAGGTTAAATTAATACTTTCAAAATTTGAATAATAATGTTTTTCCCTTGTTCCTTTCTCATAACTATCCTTAATAGGATAACATATTCCGTGTGTCCAAGGAATTTATTCTTTATGTTCTTAAACTATGCCATATCTCTTTACAACTTCAGTTTATTGACTTTCGGAATTAAAACTCAAGAGGCATTTGATTAACTTTTTCATGCTTTATTAAAACTTATATATTAAATAGAGAGAGAGAGAGAAAGAGAGAGAGAGAGAGAGCGAGAGAGAGAGAGAGAGCAGAGAGAAGAGAGAGAGAGAGAAGAGAGAGAGGAGAGAGAGAGAGGAAGTGGTGGTAGGTTAGGTTAGGTTAGATTAGGTTAGGTTAGTTGTTAGGTTACGATATGTTGTTAGACTAGAAAAAGTAAGATTAGGATAGGATAGTTAACGTTAGTTAGGTTAGGTTAGGTCAGGAAAACGTTAAGAGGTTGTGTTTAGAGTTCTCTATAACATTGTTGTTACAAACTTAATCGCATTACTAATCTTACTAACGTAATAATTGTTAAAATCTAACTACTGCATGTAATTTTGAAATATTAATTATTCTTCGTCAAATTTAATAGATGTATTTCCTTTACGCATACATATATTAAAGTAAATTGATTTTACTTGAATCTAATTTTTGGTTCTCTAATGTGGCAACACGTTTAGTTACACTGTTTTTGATATCATATTATATATTTTGGAAAACTTTAATAGCTCGGTTTCATAAAATATTTTGAAACCAATCATTTAAATGTTGGTATGATGACATACTAAAATAATAGTGTATAAAATTATATACATTGTATAAGGTACATACTCTAATCAAATTTTCATCAAGCAGTTTTTATTATAAATTTTTAATAGTATTTTCGGGATGTGAAGCTCATTTCTTATAAATTCGTTGGTCTTTTTATACAAATTTATGTTACTCTTTTCTTGTATGAACATGGGTAAAAATAATAACGTCCAGGAAACAGCTTTTATTATTCAATTTCTAACTTTATCTCTAATTTTTTTAGTACTTTACAATATTCTCGCAGAAAAAGAATTTTTTTTATTCAGGAAAAGTTTTATAATTTGATAATGATAATATTAAAAATTCACATTCCAGAAAACAAAGGATCTATATATATATATATAAAAATAATGATAATTAATAATATATAAATAAATTAATATAAATATACTATATCTATATTAAATATATATAAATTATATATATATATTATATATATATATATATATATATATATATATTATATATATATATTATAATTATAATATATATATATATATATATATATTTTATATATATATAATATGTATATATTATTCTATTTTCAGTATGAGCCAAAATATTTATTTAATTTGTAGCGATTAGAGAAACAAATATAATAACAGCATGTAAATTGAAAAATGATTAATTAAAATCTGTACAAGTATAAAAGCAAATGATAAAATAATTTTAGAGAGATCAACGTAATCATCTGTTGAAAAGCTATTTTATCAAATTTAAATATAACGTTAACTTACTATAACATCAATATGAGTTGTATTATGGTAACCTATCACGGGGTGAATTTTAGAAATAAACTCTTCTGTATAGATTTGCAAGATTATTTAAATTTGTTCTTATATTTTTATAAATAATAATAAATAATATAATAATAATAATAATAATAATCGAATAAAATATATAATAATATATATATAAATAATAATAATAATATATATAATATATAATAATTAAAATAATAATATATAATAATATATATATCAATAATATAAATTGATATTGCAAACTAAAATTATAAACCATATAATGAATAATATAATATATAAATAATTAAATATATGAATAATAATAATAATAATAATAATAATAATATAAAGTATATATAATATAAAAATAATTAATAAATAATAATAATAAATTAAAATAAATAATATAAAAATAAAATACTAATAATTAATAATAATAGAAATATAATTAATATAATTATATAATAATAAATTAATAATAAAATATTATAATATAACCATTAAGTTTAAGATGAGTATTATTTTATCTGTTGTCTTTATAGAACGTTTTTGACATTTGGAGTATTTATATGTTAAATTTAAATTTTTTTTGGCTATTAATGTTTTATTAATATTGTGGATATTTACAATTCATCATAGACGTTCCAAAATTAATTTAATTTCGCTGAAGTTGCATACGTTCGAGGGAAATATGCAACAATATATCAATGCTTAAACAAGCTCTTAAGATCCTGAAAGAAACGATTCAACAGAATATTTTTTTTTTAGCTTTCAAAGAGTAAATTAATTTCAACGAAAGCGACTCTGAGAGGTAATAGTCCGGACCTACCTTAACCTTCTCAGGATGGCTTAAGCCCCTACTATTAGAGTTTTCGGAATTATGACACTCTTCTGATAGTGGACATATTTTCTTTCCTGTGAGAGTTTAGATAAGTATTTATTTTGTTGTGTCTTTTTTATGAACTTTTTGACACATTTGTGAAGTTAACTTTATATCTTAAATTTTAAATTTTTTGCTATTAATCGTTTTATTATTGTGATAATATTAACAAATAATATTATAATATAATAATAATATAATAATAATATAATAATAATTATAATAATATATATAAATAATAATATGATATATATAATAATATAATATAATAATTAATATATATAATATAATACTAGATAAAATTAATAATAAAATATATTGTTGATGCTTTTCAAGCCTTGAAAGTATTTATTCATACAGAATAAATTTTCATATAAACTTATCTTGAATAAAATAAACATAATTTAGTAAGTACCTAAGCTTCGTCCGTACTTCGGATTTTCAAGGATAAAATTTTAATTTTAACATTTTAACATTTGATAAATAAAAACTTGTAAATAATAAAAAATAAATAAAATAAAATTATTAAATTTAAAAGTTAGAAGTTAAAAGTTGACTTTTTGTCATTTAAGATGTTCAAAAAATCGGACATTACGTTTATAGTTTTATTTTATTATGGTATTATTTTCTCTTAATACCAAATTCCCTATGCAATTAAATAAAATATTTATTTTCTTGTTATTTTATGAAGAACTCTTTTATGCTGTTATCGGATTTTTGTGGTGTTCTTCTTAATATTGAAATATTTTGCTCGGTTATACTTATGTTGCGATTCTGCATGTTGGGTATTCGTTGATGTATACGATCTAAGAGTGCGTTACATCACTTTCAGAAATTGAAATGGACACACGTACTATCTCCATCTGCCAAGCAGCTTAACGATGAAGACGACTCAGGTTAATGGCTTATTAGTACGATCTTAATATTCAGTTTTCCGTCTTTTGCTTAAATGCTGCTTTTAAATTATTAGAAGAAGTTCTAGCCATTTCTTTCAAATTGCAAATTTTCCTTTTTCAATCCCGCGCGGCGGATATCGTTTCGTTTTTCATTCATGTTATTGGTTAGTGATATTTTAAGTGTTTTTTAGTTTTTCTATAATACTGAGAAGTTTATTGTTTATTAGATTCTGTGTTTTCCTTGATATTTCTTTTCAAAAAAGGTCCAATCAGACAATATCTTAAACGCTCAATAAAGTCTTTATGGTAGAAATTTTGTAATTTAGAGGAATGAAAGAGTACGATATTTAAAGTATGATTCTTGTTCTGTAAATTTTAACGTAGAACCTTTTATCATTGTTCCATCTCTTAAATTTTAAATATTAACATCTAAGAATTCATGTAAGTTCAAATTTAATTTTCTAAAAGTTAAATTTTGTAAGCCTGTGTTATTCTAATTTGGATTTGAATTCTTGAATATGTTCTGAATCGTTAAATATTACAAAGGTGGTGTCTACGTAAGAGATCGTAAAAGAAAGATTTAGAATGGGGCGTTTTCATTTAAAATTTTTGTTTCTTCGATGACATGTAGTAATCTGCGAAAGTTGGTCCTAAAGTGATCCCATGGATACGCCATTTGTCTGAGTTCATATTTTACCAATGAAGTTGAAGGTGTTTTCAGAGTGTATTCAAACGTAAATGCCAAATGTTTTCTTCTATGGACAGTGGTGATTTTATATCATGATGATAAACTATGTCTTCATTTATGTTTATAGTTTCAGATATAGGAAATTAGTAAAAGACTTCAACATCCAGAGATATTTTTACGAATGAGCTTTTGTTTTCAACTTAGGTTTTTTTCAAAAATTCATTATCTGTTATTTAACTAATTTTTCGTAGAATTGTTTATTAGGTTTGTTTATGTATGTTGAGAATATCATACGTGTACGTACCTCGTATACTTACTATAGGACCCCTTAATGGGTGGGTCCTCTTATTGTAATCCTTTGTTAGTCATAGAGATGTCCAATTGTTGTATTGAATCCATTCTTCTATTGTTGTGTTTAATGTTAGTCCGTGATCTTCTTGCAATGGCTATTAATGGTCTTTTTAACATTCTTCCGTTTGACTTTTTAGCATGGTGAATTTTGGTTTTATAAAGATGGTTTAGCTTTTAATGCTTATACTTCTTTATTCAATGACTATACCGTCCTTTAGTAGGTTCTTGTAATCACTATGTATTGTTATTTTAAGGGATTTAATAGCATCTTTTTAATCGTTGGTGTTAAGGAATTCTGGAAAGCATTTGGAGAAGTGTTAAAGATTCCTTTAAAATCAACGAAATTAAAATATGCTATTATCCCTTAAACATAAAATTGAAGTTAACAAAGACTGATAAGGAGCGGGTAGTAGTCATGAATAACAAGAATTACATTAAAAAACTAAACACTATCATTAGTGATAAACAAAATTCACCCCATGTCTTAATAAGAAGTTCAAACGAGAAGTTAAAGACCATTAATAGCATCCTGTGCATGCAAGATCATGACATTACATATTTAAACACAAAAGAACGAATTGGATCAAAAAAATGGACATTCTATATAGGCCTATCAAGAGTTCACGAAGAAGCACGAGGACCACCCTTAAGGCCTATAGAATATGAAGGGTACGTACAATGATATCTCAAATACATAAAACAATAATAAAATATCTTAACGAATTATAGTTAAATCAACAATAATTTTTGAAAAACTAAACACATATAATTTTTCGAGTGAAGACGGAAACTTTTCACTAAGTACCTAGTGTCAAAAATAGTTAACAAAAGTAATAACAACATAATATTTAACAAATTTTCAAGGGACATTACGTGTAGCATTAACCTCTGATCTTTTTCGTTTATCTATTAAGGACAATGATGTAAGGTTACATATATTCATAAAAAGCTTAACACTTTCATAATCTTTCTTTCTAACTTTAAGGTATTTTTCGATACATCAAACAAAATTTGTAATAAAACGCCATTCAATCTTTCTTTTCCATTCGTTTACGTAACGACAATTGTAATATTTAACGATCCAAAACATATTCAAGAATTCAAATCCTTAGAAGATACTATGGTTTAAGAATTTATTTTTGAAAAAAATAACTAACTATAAAACATACATTTTTTAGATTTAATATTAAATAAAGAGGAAATTGATAGAACGGCTCGTTATAATCTACATAAGAAACATACTTGAATTTCGACTCTTTCACTCCTCTTAAATTATCAAATTGCTACCATAAGTATTTAGTATGAGCATCCTTAGATCATTCGTCTATTGTGCCTTTATATGATAAAGATTTAAAGAATAAACAAAATAATAAACATAAATTCCCCCAGTATATTATAGAGAACCCGAAATTGATTTGGATATTACTTACCAATACATAATAAAAACGAAAACGATAAGACTGTATTATATTATATAACTGAAAATTATGACGGAGAAGAAAAGATGAAGAAAAAATTAAAATAATTTTAAAAAAGCTATAAAGAAAAGACGGGAGAAGACTTATATTAGATGTCTATGCATTGAACTGTGAGCTAGTGCTTTCTACTCGTCGAAGCGCTTCGATGTGGGAGTATCAAGTTGTGTACCGATTTTCATGTTTAAAGTGGATGTACCCTCCTATATCGTATTACACACGATACCCTCACATGAAATGTCGCAAACATAATAATAACCGAACAATAATATTTCAACCATGTTAAAAAACGACAAAATATCCGGAGTAACTCATAAAAGGGGCTTATCCATATAGAGAAAAGTACGATTTTTATGATTTTGCGACTAGGGGAATGTGCTCTTTAAAGGAACTAAATATTAATCATAAATATAACAAATGTCCAATTTTTTGAACTTCTTTAAATGACCTAGCTACTTCAATTTTAAACTTTTTAACTTTTAAATTATAATTTATTTATTTATCTTTTTATTAAGTTAAAGAAAAATTTATTTTAATAAAATTGTAAAATTAAATATAATTTAATTCCTTGAAAATGTCCGATATATAACGGACGAAAGCTTGGTACTGGTATTAAATCTATTGTTTTATTTTATTCAAGGATAATAAGATCACAAATTTCTTCTTTGAAAGAAAAATCTGAATAGATAAAGCATCAAATCATTACTAGTTAAATAAATGCATGAATGAAGTTTTTAGTAAATATTAATAAAAAATAATAATAATAATAATACATAAATATAATAAATAATAATAAATATATATAAATATAGATATAAACTATATATAATATAATACATTAATAATAATAATAATAATATATAATCAATAATAATAATATAATAATAATATAATAATAATAATAATAATATAATAATAATAATAATAATACATAAATAATAGATATAAATAATATAATAATATAATAATAATATAATATTATAAAATAAGGAATAATTCTTCTATTCTTAATCCACAGATAAATATATAAAAGTCAAACCAATAGCAGGTGTTTATGGTAACTTCTTTGCATTATTAAATAATTTCTTTTTTTTTTGGGGGGGGGGGCCGAGGGGGTATGAGTGGATGGTTTCGGACTTTGGTGACAGAATTTTTGAATCTTTCAAGGAAGTTACTTTTGCTTTCTGTTTATTTTGCAAAAGCGATTGATTTTTGTTTGAACATTTTTACTTAAAAACAATGATCAAGATAAATTCATATTAACTGCTGAGTCAATATTTATATTTTGATGTCATTTGTTGTTTTCTTTCATGAGTTTCTTCATTTATTAAACGTCTTTATATATTTACCTATCTATTAATTTTCTTTGTTTTTATTAATTATTTTTTCTCGTTTCATCCATCTCATGACTTGTCATTATTTTCTATTGACTTCAGACTCAACTTATTTGGATTAAAATGTTTCATTGTAGTTTCTTCTATAACATCCGATTTTAATTACTGCTTTACTCTCATCCCACTACTAGTCTCGTTTTCAGGGATAAAATACTTGATAAATTTAATATTTTTCCAAGATATTATTAATTTATTCCCTTCAAAAACTTCTCAACTTCTTCCTTTAGAATAGTCACATTTTGGCATAATTTACTTAAATAAACGTTTTTAAGTATTTCATTATTATCATCTCTACAATGTATCGAAGCGAATAATAAATTTCAAAGGTAAAACTTTGTTTTAGTTATGTGTGATTTAGAATAATTAAATGAAAGTAACCAATTTTTTTTTTCGTATTTAATGAAGAATGCAACTGTGTGAACTCGTTTATTTTTACTATATTCTTGGAAAGCACCGTAATGCAGATTGGAGAAAGATTATACTATACATCATATAAGTGTAGTTTTAGAAAGATATAAAATTTTAAAAATATAATAATATAAAAATAATCAGTTAATATAAATAATAAATAATATAATAATAAAAAGTTAGATTAATAATAATAATAATAATATAATAATAATAATAATATAATATAAATATAATAGAAAAAGTCTATTAAGAGTCTAAGATAACAGCTCCATTTAAGAAGGCAAAGCAAAAGGAAAAATAAACTTCATTTTTGTTTGTTTTGTTTAATTTGTTCAATTTGTTTTGAAATTTGAAATAGAATCTATTGGAATGACAGAAACAGAAGGATTGTTATTTCATAAACATTAAATAGCCGTAATATAAATCTTTCCCTAATTAGGTGTCTGAAGAGTCAAAATTCAGTATGAAAAAAAGATATGAAGAGGGAGGAAGAGGAGATTACAATAGAAGAGAAGAGATGAGAGAGAGGAGAAGAGAGAGAGAGGAAGAAAGTGAGAGAGAGAGGAGATAGAGAGGGAGTAGATAGAGAGAGAGGAGAGAAGAGAGGATAACATTAAGTTTGTTCTAAAAGATAAGTATTTATTATATATCTTTTCACAGTAATAAAAAATTATAGTGAGAAGTCGAAAGCGAATAAAAATATCTTCCATCAATTAAAATAATCAAATAATAATAATAATGAATAATTAATAATAAATACTAATAATACTAATAATATGTAATATATATTATAATAATATATAATAATAAAATATATAATAAATAAAATAATAATTAATAATAGATAATACTTTATTTAGTTATATATTAAAATTTATAGTATATTAATAAACAATAATTAATACATTTTCTTTCAACGAGAAAACATAAATAATATGATAATAATAATATATAATAATATATAATATAATAATAATAATAATAATAATAATATAAATAATAATTAATAAATAATAATAATAATAAATATTGATAATAATAATTAATAATAAAAAATTGTATAATAATAAGTAAAGAATATCTAATAATTATCATAAAAATTTAAAATGAAATAATTTTTTTTAATCAGAAGTAGCACGCTGTTATTGAATAAATTATTGGTGATAGGCGTGTGTTTTGTCTCCTTCATATTACTTAAATGTTAAACAATCATTGCTTAAACTCAAACTAGAACACACACACAAACACACCAAAATATATATATTATAACATAAATTTATCGATATATATAATAATATTATATTTATATATATATATTAGGTTTATAATTTATAATTATTATATATAATATATATATCACGACACAAAGTTGTTTCAAAATAATTACGTTATTAATATTTACTACCGTTATAAAATTAAAGGAAGGAATTGAAATATTCCCCTTAATAAAAAAATATTAATTAATTTTATATAATAAATAAATCAAGTTCAATATATTATAATATATATATTAGTATATATTATAATTAATATATAATATATATATATATAATATATATAATATATTATATATATATATATATATTATATATATATTGGCAATATTATAATGTATATATTATAATATATATAATATCTATAATAATTATATTATATATTATATATTATATATAATTATATAATATATAAGTTATATTATATTATTATATCATAATATATAATTATATAATATACATATTTATATATATATTATATACAATTATATAATATAGTATATATATAATTATTAATATATATATATATAATATAGATAATACTATTATATATATATATATATATTATATAACCCAGAAAGAAATGTTGTATGGAAATAAAAAATTTTAGAATAATGAATGGAAACTATCAATCCCCCACCGAACCAAATTGAGGTGAGCATAAGGAGATTAAAAAATGAATAATAACAACTCGAAAATCGATGTAGAGAGAGTTTCACAGAATTGAAGTGTAATTGGAAAGGAGGACAAACGAACAAGCTTGGTTCCAAATATTTAACATCAATATTCATAAGAAGAGGATTCCTTTGTGCACGAGGCGACGCAAATGGTGATGGAATTGATGGGTCAACTACCTCAATTACCATGTCGATTGTAAACTGATAAAAGAATTAGAGCACAACATGTCCCGGAGTTATTCGGGTTTAGAATAGTGGAGATATTTAATTAACTTTTAATCTTTTAGTACACATATTAAATGAAGGGGGAATTCGGAAGCGCATATAGATAGCAACTTATCATTACAGTAAGAAGTTACATAGAAATTTGTTAATTATAAGAATGATCTTATATTTCATAATCATATATTTTTTATAGTTTTAAGATGTTGATAAGCATATAGATAAAGCTGCTAATCGGCAAGTAGAACTTAAAAATTTTACCGGACGTTTAAATGGTGATTCTTCTCATGAAAGATTTATTCTTTTCAGTAATACTAATTCGATAACTAGATCTATGCCACTTTGCCCTAAAATAAAAAGCAAACCTGTACTACTAACAATAATCTAACTGGATTTTAAGTTTTTAGATGCATATCTTTAATGGAGAAAAGTTATTACTAGACAATCGGAAATTGGAAAAATTATCTAGAATAATGCAGCAAAGTATATATAAAAGAATGAAACAGTTATTTGTATTTCATGGGTTCATAATTTCCTAACATTGTGACGGATTGTTTACAAAAGTAATAATATGATAATGAGACTTGAAGGTTCAAAATTATTAAAAGTCCTCTTAAATACTCATCTTTTGGATCAGGGATATCTACATGACGACAACCATAGGTTGTACTAGAAATGTTTTTTTTGATTGGTCACTCTTGCTCTGAAATTCTTAATTATCGAGTTGACAAGATAATTTGTATTATAGATGAAAGGTATGACATTCGAACTTATCTGATATGTAACGTAAGCATACACCTTCAAGTGATCTTCAGCTTGTAAGCAAATCATTTAAGCTTTAAGCAAATAGAACATTAGTGTTAATTGATCTACCTTGCAAATGATTGATTTGAATACAGTCTAGGAATCGTTTGGACATGCTCACTCCTGCATTGAATACTCCCTATATAATAGTGTAAAGATTTTTGAAGTCGACTGGCCCTGAAATCTCTGTTTTTAAAAATGAAAAGATTTTGCAGAGTTTTTCTTAATGATGATAATTCGGGTCAGTGAAATGGATAATGATATTTAGTTTTTGTATTTAGCACTTCATATCAATATACCGGGGAGCCTTGGAATAGTATATATAGAAAATGTGTTGTTTATCTCCTTGATTCTCTGCATTTAAAATTTATTTTGGGTAATCATAGTATTATCTTTTATAAATATATAATCTCCAAGGAATAAATTTTAACAGGTTATAACCAAACGTTTGGTGTTATGTATTTTATTCATATATTTTTAGAAAAATTTTTTTAATGAACTTGTAAATATACTTGATGTTATAATAGGTATTATGCTAGTGTTATGTGTGTTTAATTATGTATAAGATTTAAAACCCTCTGAAAATAATTCAATAATAAGAGAATTTGAAATCATTATGAATATATATAATTATATATTTTATATATATATTATATAATATTATATATATATAATATAATATTATTTATAATATATATTACTATATTCAATACGTAAAAGTTTCACATATGACTAAAACTAAAGTTATAAAATATTTCAGTTATTATTTGCTGAGTTTCTGAAAATATGAAGCATGACATACGATTTTATGTATAAGGAAGCAGGCCCTTGAAAGAGTGTTGTGTAAACATCTTCATGCGAGTGTTTTGTAATACAGTCAAGGTGTAGTTACGGGTACTTACAGCTATATTAAAATGTTTGGCTATTTTAAAAAACATGTCAGTTTCTAGTTTATACATAAGAGTTTTTCTCAGGTAATCTCTATAAACCTCTGTGATCTTGATAAAAGCTTTTGTAGTTATCTAAGCTAATGGCTCTAAGATACGTAGATCGGTATTCAGTGAATAACAGAGATATACTGTCGATGAAACATTAAAGTATAATATTGATCCCTGTAAATGGATACATTAGAGAAATTTACAGAAAAACCAATGTGCTAAAACATTTTATCGGGTCAAGGTCACGCTTTAAAATGAAATTTTCCTATGGCCATCATTAACAATATTTATTACATGTTTTATTTTATCCGATCAAGATCTTGAGAACGTTCAAAGAACGTAGATCAATATAATAATAACTGTAGGTGAAAATATCGGGGATTTTATATTATGCCTAGCTACTACGATTCAATCATAGATGTTGTTTTGGATATTAAAATTTATTATTCTAGCTCTATTAGCAACAATTAAATATGTAGTATGTATAAATATTTAAAGTAAATATTTTTCGAAATCTCGGATCAAGAATTATATATATTATATTATATATTATAGTTATATTTAATTATTATATATATATATATATATTATATATATAGTAATTATATATATATACATATTATCTTTATCCGTAATAGTCTATGACAGTTTTAGCCATATAATGTTAAGAAACTGTAAATTATGCCAGGTTTGTAACCATCGAATTTTAAATGTTATTCTCATCCCATACCCTGATTGTGTTAATGCCAATCAAACTTATAATGAATTCATTATATTATGTGGATAGGGTTCGGAAAGATCAACTACGGCATAACCTTTGGGAATCAGCATTATTGAATATGTGCATAGGAATTTCCCTTCGGTATGTAAATTTCATTTAGTGATAATTTTTATATTATAAATTCAAAAACCATAAAGTTTTTCATAAATGTAGTTTGAATTAATACTTAAAGAGTAAGCATTAGCGATGGCATGCGGGAGGGGCTGATGTGGGCTGGTTGCTCTCTTATTGACTTTATTTGACATAAAATATTTTTATAGAAATAAATTATCGGAAAAAAACAGATAAAAATAACAATAAAAATCAGTCAAATTTGTCTATAAATAAACTAATGTTGTCATGTTAAAATAAGTTTTCATTTTCACGTTTAGAACATTGTTTATATGAAAAGAAATTTAAATAAAGGAGTACAATTCGGGGCTCCGTAGATAGTGCTAAGCGAGAACACGAATATATTGCATTAACTGAATTTTAACAAATCGCGCTTGTGTGCCGCACTGCGTTTTAATCCCTTATAGCAACCCTTTACATTCAAATAGATGCCTTTGGTGACGTGGTGTAATAATTTCTTAGAATCTTCTTTATAAGGTTTGATGCAACACACGTAGGAGTCTAAAGACAAGTTTTGATCAACCGCATACCTGCCATCATTCCCCTCCATTCTGCTCCATCGGAGTCAGTCAACTCTTTACGGCGACTTATTCTCAGTTCATGCACTCTGTACTTTATTCTAAAGTGAAGTATCAGACTTTATTTTCTTAATATCTTGAGTATTGAACAGTGTAATCAATGAATTTAGCTATTGTTTCACTACTTGGAAAGATACCTTACTCGGTATATTATACGTTTGTATACAGATTTAAAGATTCGGCTCCAGCAACGGTGCCGGTGACCGCAAGTAAGTCAGCTATTTAATTCCTATCGGTGAAGCATGTCGACTATTTTTCAAACAACCTAAGGTATTCAGTTAATAGAATACAGAACATCAGGGGCGAAGCAGAAATAAATGAGCAGAAAGCTAACCATCCAAGTATTTGTGCTCTCAATTTGAAAGCTCGAAATTATTTCCCCCCTCCACATAAAGGGACTGATATATATAATATATATATATATATATTAATATATATTATATATATATATATATATTAAATATATATATATATATATATATTATATATATAATATATATATATATATATTAATACTATATTATATATATATATTAATATATAATAATATTATACAGTA
>JABUQX010033287.1:25000-27500 GCA_015478945.1 Trachelipus rathkii
ATATGGATGAAATCGAGCGTATGAGAAATTTGTAGTTGGAAAAGAAATGAAAAAAAAGTTTTTGTTATATGTATATTTTATTGATGAGAGAGATTGTAGAGATATATCTCCCAGAAAGACGTAGAACCCAGATAGAGAGGTACAAGAAGAACTAAAGTAACATATTTAGAATCAGCGTATGAAATATGTATGAAAAAGATTTTTTTTTTTTAGAGAGATGTAATCGTGAAGAAGAAGAGAGATTGCACCAGGGCGCGATATAGAGACCCGCGCAGAAGATCAAAGGAGAAGTCGGAGGGGGAGAGATTCTCGTGCGAGCCTCGAGTAGGAGGAGCAGGAACGAGAGAGAGAGAAGAGGGAATGAGAGACTATGTGATCGACTGTGTGTGCACCTCGACGGAGAGGGTCATACCGGAACCGACGCGCGCTCTGATTGAGTATGGGTGTCGATCGGAGAGGGAAGGAGTACGCATGCGCCCTCCCCTACGAGTATGGAAAACTCCCCCCCCTCTGTATTCACCGTCGGTTCGAGCCACCTCAAAAGAGTTGTAATGAATGGCTGATCCATATATGTTCATTAGTTTTCGTATGCTACCTATCGTGTGTTTTGAGAGTAGTAAAAAAAAATAAAAAAAAAAGCAAATTTTTTTTTTCATTCCTATTTATTACGCTGATTCCATATATGTTATCAGTGTTCTTGTACCTATCTTAGTTTTCGAAATATCATGCGGGTAACTTCTTTAAGTTTGGAGACCTATAGATGGAGTATGATAGATATATATTAGAGATATAATTAGAGAGGAGTATAGATATGAGATAATAGAGATATAGTATAATAGAGAGATGATATAGATATAGTAATAGATTATAGAGAGGAGAGAGTATATATTATAAGTAAGTAATAGAACATAAGATGATAGATAATAGAGTATATATATAATGGAGGAGAGAGAGAGAGAGAGAGAAGCAGAGAGAGGAGAATATATATATAAATATATATATATATATATATATATAGAGAGGAGATATAGAGATAGATAGATAGATATAGAGAGAGATTATATATATATATGAGATTATGAAATAAGAGATTTCTGATATAGAAGCTTGTGAAGACTGCCTTATGAAGAATGGAGAATTTAATTGCATTAGAAGTTTGGCTCGTGTGTATTATAATTTTTGATTGACGCTTAGAATTGAAACTAAAATATTAGTACAATTTATTAACTGAGTTACACAATTACATAATAAGATGAATACTATCAAGAGAAAGTTAAGAAAATTTTTTGATTTAACAGTATGATTCTCTAGATAAGATAATAAATGCAGGTTTTCCAAGTATACAGGGAAGTAGACTGATTTCTCCGATATGCGCGTTATGATAGCGAGATTAAATAACGCGCGCAGAAAATATGCATCTTGAGTTGGACCTACAGCACTCCTGTGAGTGTGGCATACTGCTAAGAAGGTGAGAGATGGCAGCGAATGTATATTACAGTGTCAATGTTATTTGTAATGTATATATTAGATAGATTTTTTGAGAATCCGGATAGAAAGATATAGAAAGCAAAGAAGGTAGACTCGAGGAGAATTCGGAAATCCGTGGGTCGAAAGGTCGATGCTCGCGATATCCGTAATCGCGGTAATGTGTAGTATAAGATAATGGTATAGCAGAATCGCGAGATCCGAAGTGAGCGCAAGCGCACACTTTGGATTCGAAGATCCGGAGAAATGACCGAGAAGTACCGAGACGTGATTGTGGAAGATGTATCGAAATCGAAATCGCGAGATCGCAGAGAAAGTCACGATGACCAGGAGAACCTTATGGAGAGAGAAGGCGAATGATGCGCAGAATCCGAAAATCCGGAAAGATACCGGATCTTCGAGGGAAGCTCGAATCCGGATTCGAAATCCGAAATCCGGATTCGAAATTCGCCGATCAACTGAGGAAGTAAGGAGAGTGGAGAGTAAGTATATATGTATATATATATAGAAGAGGAAGATGAGAGAGAGAGTAAGCAACTAAAGGTAATTGATATCTGGGTTGAGGGTAAGAACTATGAGGAGAGTGAAGAGTAGGAATGTTTTCTGGTTCTAGGAAAGGCGTTGAATTTTATCTACAGTGAAGGTGACATAGTTAACAAGTCCTACTCAAATTTTTTACATCATATTGTAATATACATATATATATGAGACCAATAAATTCTATTTTCAATTAAAGATATATTAGATGCACAGGATACGTGATGAGACTCAATAGGGTTAGGGCCATAACAAGAAATTATGAGTGAATATGAGAGAGCATGCATCTTGATATAAGGAAAGTCAATTACTTGATTTCATACAGGGATAGTGTTTGTTAAATTTGATGGTTATTTGCCAAAAGCAAGGTAGGGGTTATGGCTACAGTATGAATATATAGTATATAAGTATATATAAAATGTATTAATTGTAACATCTGCGTAGGGAAAGGGGCTGCGGACTACACCATCACGTGATA
>JABUQX010033288.1:0-10000 GCA_015478945.1 Trachelipus rathkii
TAGATGATGCTCTGGCAGATTACAAACAAATAGATGCAATACAAAATAACTGCATGAAAATGTCTTCCATTCTATAATAGTCTTTTAAAAACCAACTAAACGGGATAAGGAAATAAACTTCATAGAAAATTAAGGACTTCCTCCATTCACTGTTTCTGACTACGAAAAAGGCAAATGTGTTGGCGGAAAGCTTCCGCCCTGTAATTTTAGCAGTTTTATATAGTTTTTAGTAAATGTTTTTTTAATGTGTTTAGTTATATTTCTACCTAGTTAGCAACTAAGGGTTTTTAATAGTAAAGTATTAAAAGAGATTAGCTTTTAATGCCAAATTATAACTATATATATATATATATATATATAATATATATATATATATATATAATATATATATATATATTATAATATTAGTATTATATATATATATTTTATATATTATTCATATATATATATTGGATATATTTAATATATCCAAATTATATCGGATGATATAACATATCGATTATAGTCGAATATCGATTTTTTTGGCCGGATAATATGCGAAGGCGATATGAGTATTTTTTTGAATATCAATAGATGTGATTATGATATATACTATGTATCACTTGTAGCATTTTTTTGTGCTGTATACTTATATATTCAGAAGGTCAGAATGTTTATTCAGTCAATAATTTATACTTGAAGCTGGAACCGAAGCGGAGCCGATAAACAAATTTTTTTTGCTGGTTTAGCTAGGGATAAAATACTCTCCGGGTAATCATAAAAAAGTAATTTAAATATAGTTTAATAGTATATAGGCAAGCAATTTTGTTTTACATAACCAGACTATTATATATATAATAATATATATATATATATATATAAATATATATATAATATATATATATATTATATATATATAATATATATATATATAATATAATTATTTAATAATATAGTGCTATATATAGCATATTTATATATAATATTTTATATATATTATATTTATTACTATAATAATATATATATATAATAATAATTTATATATATATATTATATATATATATATATTATATATTATATATCATATACGGTATATATAGTAAAATTATTTTTTATATTTGTGTAAATATGTACTTAAATTACAAGACTTTTTTTTTTTTTTTTTTTTTTGTTAACATATTTTTATTCTTTGTATTTAAAACAAAATGGCAACTCTCTTAGATAGCAATATTATAAAATCAGTTATCTTTTTAAAAATATTGATATCTGATAAGATTACCCTTAAAAGGACTATTACTGTAGTCCATTTTAGGGTAACCCTTTCATATATCAATTATTTTTTCTGACAATCGTAAGTTATCGGATATAATTTACCCTAATATATACTGGTATTATTATATACTAGGGCAATAGATATAGATTGTATATTATTATATATAATATATATAATATATATAATATATATAGTATATTATATATATTATATATATGATATATATATATATGATATATATGTTTATACACGTAAGATTGACATTGGCTTCAGCTAAATTTATATAAAATATTTTTAATAAATGAAATATTTGTTTATAATTACATATATATTAATTTAAATGTGTTATTTAAAATAAAATATTGAAAGGGTTCCTAGCCTGGGTTTAGTTCTTTTCAATTGAATAGACTCATGGCACTGTTTGAGGTGGAAGTAGTTAACGGGCTTCCTGGCCCGGGTCCTAAAGAAAAGAGAAAGAATGAAGATTTTATTGATATTTATATATTTCAGAATTTATTTTAGTTTACAAGTTTAATGGTATATGAACATACCTCTAGAACTTGCTAGAGGAAGCTTATGTTTTCTTTTTCTATAATAGATCTTCTTCTAGAAAAGACACCTAGTTGACTAAAAAATTTAAATACACATAATTTGTTTTACTTATGGCATGCAATTTCTCAATTAGTTATCATAACATTCTTTGGTAAATATCTAGTACAGAGGTCCCCAAACTTTTTTGTCTCATAGACCACTTGCATTGTTTTTCGGTTTTGAGTAGACCCCCTGCTTACCTGATATTGATTTTTTGCAAAAACTTTAAAAACACACATGTTGAGTTTTTTACATTTATTAATTAAATTGAAATTAAAACGACCAAATTAAAATTTAGTATCTGTTCATAAATAACTAAGCAAAATAAATGCTTTTTAGTGGGGGGGATGAAACACTTGATGCTTGATACATAAATTCAACACCTTTGCATCATTTAGTTAGTTTAATCTCAAATCTCCTCAGTTAATGATGTCCAGTCTGTTTTTTTTTGTTTTTTTATGCTAGGAGATTGGCAATCGCGCTGAAACCTCCTTTCACTAGGTATAAGGATGGAAAAGCAATTAAAATCTTTCTCGCGATACTCCATAATACGGGATAAGTAACAGGTATGTCTTTTTGAAGCCAGAAGTTCTGATATCCATTTCTAAACTGTACCTAAAGCTCTTCGTTAGTGCTTATTCCGATCAGTTCCTCTTGTAATATAACATCCCTTTCTTAATGTCACCATATGTTATTGATTGCCACTGTGGTATTACCATATCAAACATCTCAAACCTAGTTTCAAAAGCTGAAATAAGGGTATTTATATGTTTAAACGTAGGTCGTTAGTATCTGTTACATAAAATAGCTAAGCAAAAAATAAATGCTTTTAGTAGGGAAGGAGAACCTGTGCGCTTAATATAAGTTTCACATTTGGCATCAATTTAGTTATGTTTAATCTCAAATCGCCTCAGGTTAATTATGTCCAAGTCCGTTTCTTTTTGTGCTATGAGATTCAGCAACCCACTGAATACCCCGTATCCACTAGGTTATGAAAGATGGGAAACAGCAATTAAAAACTTATCTCGCGATATTCCATAGATAAGATAAGTAACAGGTATGTCTTTTTTAAGCCAGAATTGCTGATGTTCGTTTCTAAACTATACCTAAAGTTCTTCGTTGGTGCTTATTCCGATCAGTTCCTCTTGTAATTTGACATCCCTCAATGTTCACCATAATGGATTGATTAAGCCACTGTCCGTATTACCATAGTGAAAACATCTTCAAACCCAGTTCACAATCTCTGAAGATAGAGGGCTTTAAGTTGAACGTGGTTGAAGCGTCAGTACTCATAGACAATTGTCTGTGACAAATTGGGGAACTGGAAATTCTCGCCGTCCAATGTTTTGCTTCATTAGCTTAATTCTGGCAAGAAACGCTGAAATGATGGACTTTGTTTTATTCAAATTTAGACTGTCACCTTGTAACTGCAAGTTAACCTCATTAAATTTAGTAAACAAATCTGTTAAATAGGCAATGTCTGGTTCCCACTTGATTAAATTTTCTTTTAAAATTGGATCTTTAGCATCCAGAAACTCTAAAATAGTCTGAAAAAGTGAATTTTTTTTTGTCAAACATAAGCCTTTTGACAGCCAGCGTACTTCACTGTGAAGGAGTAATTGATGAAAGTTCTCGTCATTTTCTTCACACAATTTCGCAAATAACCTCGTATTCAACGCGTTGTTTCGGATTCGGTTTACTGCATGAATGAATTGAAGAGATTCATGCAATCTAACATTCAGATTTTAGGCAACTAAATGTTGTCGATGGATGACGCAGTTTATTGCTAACACCCCGGGTGCATTTTGTTTTAAATAGCTTATAAATCCACAATAGCGCCCAAACATGGTAGGTGCTCCATCTGTATTTACTGATATTATATTTGATAAGTGGATTGTTTTTTTCTTTGAAGTAATCCTTCAAAACATCAAATATTGATTCGCCTTTAGTGTCGGTTGTCAAAGTTCTCGCGAAGAGCAGTTCCTCGTTAGATTTTTATCCATAATGAACGACATATGTCAATAATAAGTTCTTACAGGTACAGAGTTGACTCGTTCCAGCTGTATGAGAAATGGGTCGTTTTGCAAATCATTGACACAAGAAGCTCTCAATATCATAACTCATTTCATCAATACGTCTTTCAACTGTGTCGTTGCTTAAAGAAATTCTTTTAATGATATCAGATGCAAGTTTGTGTAAAATGGTTTTTAAAACTCTTCAATGGCTGGCAAAATTAACTTTTCTCCAATAGTATGTGGTTTTCCGGATTTTGCTAAAGTAGTGAGATATTGTAAGACACCCGCAAACCATCATTTGTGACGTCGAAGCGAACATTCTGTCCACCGTGGGTCTCTTCTGAATTTTATCTTTAAGTGTTTGAAAGTATTTCAAATCTTTACCTGTTTTATGAGGGTCACATCTTCTCACATGATCCTCCAGTTTAGATGGCTTCATAGCGTCATTGCTTAAAACTTTGTTGTATAAAAGGTACATAGGGAATTGCACTGTCTTCGCGAAGAATTTCTACTGCGCGTATATGTGTGACATGATGATACTGGTATATCATTATGTACAAGTTTTTACAAGTTCAAAGTGCATTGCGACCACAAAGCGAATGGCTACAACTTACACAATTTTATGAAATATACTAATTTAATTTAATTAATATATAATGTCTAAATGAGATCCACTATCGTTGACCCCCATTTACATCTCATGGACCCCCAATATTTTTGAAGACTTTCGTGGACCCTTTGCGGGTTGTTGTAGACCCCTGGGGGTCTATATAGACCACTTTGGGAATCAATGATCTAGTAGCTATTTGATCTAAATATTTTCTGAAATAATTTTCTAAGTTCAAAAAAATTTCTTTTCAGATATTTACCCATTCTTTGAATAATATAATAGATGGACTTACTTGGAAATTGCTGATTGATAAATCTGTTTTTCATCTTTGGATGGTTTTAATATTTGTTCAAAGTCTTTCTTTTTAATCACTTTTATCACTGGGACACATATATAGATATAAATAAAAAACAAAAACAATTTCACATAAGTCTCTCCACAGTTTGTGTTTAGTCTTTTAATTTTTATAAAAATTCAATCTGCAGAGAGAGAAATGAGATATTTAGTTTGTGTGCTATTGAGATATATATATATATATATATATATATTATATATATATATATATATAATATATATATATATATAGATTATTTATATATATATTATATAATATTTATAAATATTATATATATATATAGTATATATATATATATATATATATATATATATATATATATATATATATATATATATATATATATATATATATATATAATGGAACTTTGGGCCATTGTTTCATTTTTGAGAGGTCGACTCAAAGTTTGAAGTTAAATATTTCAGCTTCTACTTAAGCAATGAAGATGAAATAGATATTATTTTGAAGCACTTTAGTAGACCTAAAATTTTGATTCTTTTAAATTTTTACGTCAGAGTTAAGACAAAAATATCTTGACTGACCTTTGACCCTGAGGGGACACAAAAAAAAAAGACTGATTTTGATCACATTTGACTCATAAATTGGTCATCTTGTGCAAGATATCGATAAATTTTAGAGTTGGTACTTGTTTAGAATCCAAGTTACTGGTAATTTACTTAGGTAGGGTGTTATTGAATTTTTTTTTTTAATGAGTAAATTTATTTAAGTAGCGTCTGGCGGGGTGACCGGGCCCGCCTCTTTAGGAGGGGTGATTCGAGTCCACTCTAAATAAAAAAAAAAAAAATAAAAAAAAAAAACAAAAAATTTTCGCTCATTTAATAGACCACACGGTAGTACTACAAGTCTTATTTAGATCATCTTTATTCTAGAAGTTTTATATTTTAAAAATGTAGAAATTAGGGTACCAAAATGTCCTTCAAACTAGAATTTCACTTTGCGAAATGACGTTTTTTTATTTCGTTATAAAATGAAAAATGTGGATGGATTTGAATTATTTTTTCCAGTGGATACACTCGAGTATGCTTAGCTTTAAACTGGCAAAGTGAAGTCTTTGAATCCAAACAGTTATAAGTGGGCAAAAAAACGCGAGGCTAATTGGTCCGATTCACACCCAGCCGTAAAAATTTGAGGGGGTGACTTCGGACACCATTGTTTGTTGCTAAAGTGAGTCTTATTACTTACATTTATTTGATTATTTTATAACTGTTTTTAATTATATTTAAAAGTTAGTTTTATTAAGTGAAAATTTTTAAATAATGTGAAATTAATAAAAAACGAAATCAAAATAGTGTCAAATTTGTGAAGGAGAGGGGTGAACGGGACCACCTTATTTTCTATTCTTATTTCTATTTATCATTATTTTAACTTTATCTTATTACGAATTTTAATATGAAAATAATTATTATATTAAGTAAAAATTAAAATATAAAATTGAATTTATACGCAAAAGACGAATTTAAACAGATGGTCCGAGTCACCCCTCAATGGTGGTCGCTCTCACCCTCCACGGTCAGATGACTCAGCGTTATCTCAAACTTAATAAAACTTTTATTATGAGAATTACTTATATTTTTTTGTGTGCTTATGACCGATTATAGGCAGCAGGTGATACAAAAAAAAAAAATTCCAAAAAAGTGCATTAGGGGAGAGTCGGGAGACCAAGTTATGCCTAAGGTGGTCCGAGTCACCCCGCCCGACGCTAATAGAATTATTTTGAAATGTACGGTAATATTTCATCTTGTTAGTCATTGATAGTTATCAATATTATATCATTATGAGGGGTTTGTTTTTTTCTTAGAAAAATTCCATATCTCCCCTCCCCCCTGAAATTTTTTTTTCTTAAACATTTGGTATCCCCCATTGGCCCCCAAGGGAGAGACCACTCCTGATAGCTCAGGAGAAAAAGCCACAGGTCTCACCACCCATCCTTTTTTGAAATACATATTTAAATTAAATTTATAAGTGTTGGAAAATAATATTTTACAAATCTGTGATGAGATGATTTGACCTACCAAGTTTGTAGATGTATAGATATAGATTAATAGGAATTTAACCCGATTTTCAGAATTTGTGAAACTTTATATTTATTTCTGGTTCTGTTAGTTTAATGGATTCTTATATTCCATCACTGGATAGATTCGTCCATCATTGAATCTGGTTTAATGGATAGCGGTACGAACTAGAAAATAAGAAATGAATAAGAAATTAAGTTTTACTTCTAGTGTGTCTGAATAAGTCTCAAGAACACATCCAAATCACCATTTATTGTCATAGATTGCTGTTTTAAATACCTTGACATCTTCAAATTTAGTTTCTGTAGCTTCTTTTGTAACCATTTATATTTTTTTATTACTAATGAAAATAGATTTTTCTTAGCTAGCTACAATAACTCTTAACATTACCTCGAGCTGATAGAACCTCGGTTTGCTCTTTTCAAAAAAAAAAAAGAAAAAAAGAAAAGAAAAAAAGGATAGTCAATAGACATTCCATTTTTGATGTTGAAAATCAGAATTTTGCAAGGTTCAAGGTTAATTCTCATTTGTTAAGTCAATTACAGTCTTTGTGTTTAATCAAGGTAACATCTGGATGTCTGTTAAGTAAGGTTACGAATCTCGTATCGTCTGTTAAGTCAAGCGTTAATCTGATGTTGTTAAGTTCAGGTTACATTCGTGTCTGTTAAGTCAAGGTTACATCTGATGGTCTGTTAAGTCCAAGGTTACATCCTCGTGTTGTTAAGTCCAAGTTACTCTCGGGTCTGTTAAGTCAAGTAATCTGATGTCTGTTTTAGTCAAGGTTACATCTGCATGTCTGTTAGTCAAGGATTACATCTGATGTCTGTTAAGTCAAAGGTTTAACAATCTGTGTCTTTAAGTCAAGTTACATCTGATGTCTGTTAAGTCAAGGTTACATCTCGTGTCTGTTAAGTCAGGTTACATCTCGTGTTGTTAAGTGCAAAGAGTTACATTCGTGTCTGTTAAGTCAAGGCGTTACATCTTGATGCTCTGTTAAGATCAAGGTACATCTGGATGTTTTAAAGTCAAGGTTAATCTGATGTCTGTTAGCGTCAAAGGTTACATCTCGCTGTTGCTTTAATCAAGGGTTACATCTCGTGGTCTGTTAAGTCCAAGGTTACATCTGTGTCTGTTAGTCAAGTTACATCTCATGTCTTTAAGTCTGAGCAGTTAAGCAAGAAGTGTTCTGCGTTTCCATTTGTTGGGAGGGATATCTTTGACAGTATGGGGAGGGGGGGATTTTTTCGAAATCTATTTTACATCCCAGAGTGAAGTGTGGGCAGCATCACACGGATTGATGGTTAAGATTGTGCTTTGGAGATATTTACAGGTGAACCGCTATAGCATGATGGTGTTTAGATATTCAGAGGTCTTTCATTTGGACTAATTGAGTGTGGATGAATTTTATGATGGATGTGTTTGGAGGTGGGGGAACTGGGAAGTATGGTAAATGCTTGAATAGTACGTGCCTGGTGTGATTTTTTTATTTCTTGGTGCTGGGGGTGGCCTATTGAGAGTTTTATTTTAGTGTAAAATATATGTCTGGGGGTGGGGGAAGTATGTTTTGTATATGTCAGAATAGTACATGGTTGGTGTGATTTTTTTGTTTCTTGGTGCTGGGGGTGGCCTATTGAGAGTTTTATTTTAGTATAAAATTGGTTGCGTATCATGTCAAGATGGGCCTATATAGGAAAATTTTTTGTTTCCTAAGTTATGGATAGGCGTAGAGGGAGACGGCCTGATCATTCTCAGAGCTTGGTTTTGAATGATCGTTAGTGTTTGGATGTTGGATTTGATGATTGTGGAGCCAGGCATGTAATGCTAGTTAAGATGGATAGAGATATTGTCTATAAATTATTGTAAAGGACTTTGTGTTGGCCAAAATTTGTTCCAGTGTTCAACGCTTTCATCGCATTCAGTTTTGTGTGGCTCTAGAGGAAATGTTTGTTGGGGTAAATGCCGTAAGTGTATTAAAAGTTGAGCCAAGAATGGCGAGTTGCTTATTAAAAGGGAGTCTGTTGTTTGAAAGGAGAATTGTTGGATAGGTGTATAGACTGTCTTTATCAGGTGTAAGTAATGTTAAGGATTTTTGGGGAGTTTGGAGCCGAAATATTGCAAATAACAAGTCTTCAACAAAGCTTTTAAAATGATCTCGACAGGAATAGTTTTCTTCTTAGCTTTCAAAGGAAAAAGAATCTGACGAAGCGACTCTGAGAGGAAAGTCCGACACTTACCTTTTGAACCTCCAGGATGGCTCTAAGCCCCCTTCTTTAGAGTTGTTTGGACTTAAGGACACCTTTCTGAGAAAGTGGATATTGATTGTATCTACTGGACGAAGTTTAGTATGAAAGATTTTTCTGTCGTGTTCTTTTTATGAACTTTTTTGACAAATTTGTGAAATCACTTTACATGTAGAATTTTAATTTTTTTTGGCTATATAACATTGCTTTATTTTATAGCGGAACTATTATTATTTAATAATAATAATGATAGTAACAAATAATTTCTCTTGATTAACAATAATGATTTATTTATTAAAATCATTCATGCCCCTTATATTTCAATTTAATATTTTATGTAATTTTAATATTTAGTAAGTAACTTCAAAACATTGATTTTAAAAATTTTTAATATGTGAGAGCATGGACAGACATACAAAATTCTAGTACTTTAAATTTAGAGTTCTTAAATTATGATGCAGAAACATAATCTTTCCTCAGTTTCTGATGTAACATTTCCTCACTTAATCAGTAGAAAATTGATGATGGCAATTGAGGAAAAACCAATTATTAAATGATTCATCAGCTTGCAACGTACTTTGAGGACTGCAAATATATAGAATAGATATATCTACCGGTATATTTGTATCCAGAGATTACAGAATAAAGATTATAGGCTATAATTTTTAATTACAAATTGAATATGAATGAAACGGAATACAATTACATGAATATAATTTAAGTATCTTCTTAATTACCAAAATTTTTAGTCTTTGTTGTTGTGGATCAATTGGTTTGATGACACTGCTGGAGGTGAGAACCCATCAGTAGAGGTTGGATTGACTAAAGTGTGCCATCAAACACACCAACAGTATGTATAAGCGGGTATCGGACAACATCAATTATTCCAGCAACAAGTTAAGAA
>JABUQX010033288.1:15000-47500 GCA_015478945.1 Trachelipus rathkii
AATAACACATGAAATTGATGCAAGCCACTCTCCCTATACCAGCTACCATGTGTCCATTATCCCGTATCACTAAATGATTCTATTTTTAGATATTTGAAAAATGTCAAAGGCCCTATAGGACTGACAAATGACAAAGATTGTCGCCATATTGGCTACAAAATTTGGCTATATTTTTATTTTTACTGAGGAAAAAAATTTCTAAAAATTTCAATTTTAAATTGAAATAACTTTCCCTTATTGACGTAATTTATTGTTTTATAAACTCATTATTCGGCCCGAATAGTTCGGCAAGAAGCCGAATACCGAAATATTCGGCAGGTTTGCCGAATAGCCGAATACCGAATACTTACGGAATATTCGGCACATCCCTAATTTGCCTTGACCTCTCAAAAATGAAACAATGGCCCAAAGTTTATATTATAATATTATATATAATATATATAATATATATATATAGGTATATATAATATATATATTATATATATATATTATATTATATTATATATATATAGTATTATTATATATATATATGAATATATATATGATATATATATATATATAAATATATATATATATATTATATAATATATTTATATATATATCATAGCAACCAAACTAAATATCTCATTTCTCTCTCTGCAGATTGAATTTTTATAAAAATTAAAAGACTAAACACAAACTGTGGAGAGACTTATGTGAAATTGTTTTTGTTTTTTATTCTATTCAACTCAAAGTGATTGGATTGTGTGGTGAGATTATATAAAAATAAATGTTGATAATGCAAAATGCTTTGCCGTACTTCCAGATGAAAAAACAGATTTATCGAAAACAGAATATATATAACATTATTCATCAGGTATGTTGGGTTATCGTAGAAAGTTAAGGGAGAATTTTTGGAGTTTGTACCTGTGGAAGAATTAACTGGAAATAAAATAGCTACTAGATATTTACCAAAGAATGTTATGATAACTAATTGAGAAATTGCATGCCATAAGTAAAACAAATTATGTGTATTTAAATTTTTTAGTCAACTAGGTGTCTTTTCTAGAAGAAGATCTATTATAGAAAAAGAAAACATAAGCTTCCTCTAGCAAGTTCTAGAGGTATGTTCATATACCATTAAACTTGTAAACTAAAATAAATTCTGAAATATATAAATATCAATAAAATCTTCATTCTTTCTCTTTTCTTTAGGACCCGGGCCAGGAAGCCCGTTAACTACTTCCACCTCAAACAGTGCCATGAGTCTTCAAGAAAAGAACTCAACCCAGTTCTTAACCATTATCAATCCATTTTAAATAACAATGTTCTCTCAGAATTGCTAGAAATTGATAGCTTAACATTACAGTCATGTAGTGGTTTTACCTAATTAGCTGAGCAATAGTCATCTTACGTGTCTCGAACAGAACTATAGTTATATATAATTATATATATATATATAATATTATATTATATATATATATATATATATATATATATATATATATATATATATATATATATATATATATATATATATATATATATATATATAAATAAATAGTATTACCGTCTAATATAATGTATGGGTAAAATGATAGTCCGCGATAACTTCGATTGTGCAGAAAAAATAATTGAATATCGAAAGGGTACCGAGCTAGAACATGACTACAAGTATAGTCCTTTTAGGGTAATCTTATTCAGATATCAATATTATGAAAAAAATTTACTGTTTTTATACTAGAAAATTAGCGAGTATCAAACAAGATCTACTATGAAAAATGTTATCACATGCATTATTAAAAAAAAAAAAAAAAAAAAAGTCTGCTGAAATAAGATAAAATATTCTACAAAAATATAAAAAAAAATTTTACTATTAAAGATATAATATATATACTATATATATAGTATATATATATATCTATATTGTATATATATATCTATAATATATATTCTTACATATATATATTATATCATATATATTATTATATATATCAATATATATATATAATATTATAATATATACCGGTATATATATATATATATATATATACAAGTTTAATGGTATATGAACATACCTCTAGAACTTGCTAGAGGAAGCTTATGTTTTCTTTTTCTATAATAGATCTTCTTCTAGAAAAGACACCTAGTTGACTAAAAAATTTAAATACACATAATTTGTTTTACTTATGGCATGCAATTTCTCAATTAGTTATCATAACATTCTTTGGTAAATATCTAGTAGCTATTTGATCTAAATATTTTCTGAAATAATTTTCTAAGTTCAAAAAAATTTCTTTTCAGATATTTACCCATTCTTTGAATAATATAATAGATGGACTTACTTGGAAATTGCTGATTGATAAATCTGTTTTTCATCTTTGGATGGTTTTAATATTTGTTCAAAGTCTTTCTTTTTAATCACTTTTATCACTGGGACACATATATAGATATAAATAAAAAACAAAAACAATTTCACATAAGTCTCTCCACAGTTTGTGTTTAGTCTTTTAATTTTATTAAAAAACCCAATCTGCAGAGTGTACATTATATTATTAGTTTTGGTTATGATATATATATATTATATATTATATAAATTATATATAATATATTATAATATATATATATATATATATATATATATATATTATATATAGTATATATAATATATATATATTATTTATATATATTATATATTATTATATATATATATATAATATAGTATATATATATATTGAAACTTTGGGCCATTGTTTCATTTTTGAGAGGTCAACTCAAACTTTGAAATTAAATATTTCAGCTTCTACTTAACCAATGAAGATGATATAGGTATTATTTTGAAGCACTTGAGTAGACCTAAAACTTTGATGCAGTAAATTTTTACGTCAGAGTTAAGAAAAATATTTGACCTGACCTTTGACCCTGGGTACCAAAAAAAAAAAAAAAGACTGATTTTGATCACATTTGACTCAGAAATTGTTCAATATCTTTGTGCAAAATACGATAAATTTTAGAGTGGGCACTTGTTTAGAATCCAAATTACTGGTAATTTACTTAGGTAGGGTGTTATTGAAATTTTTTTTTTAATGAGTAAATTTATTTATGTAATATAATTGTTTTGAAATGTAATATTTCATCTTGTTAGTCATTGATAGTTATCAATATTATATAATTGTGATTGGTTTGTTTTTTTCTTAGAAAAATTCCATATCTCCCCTTCCCCCTCAAAAAAAAATTTTCTTCAACATTTGGTATCCCCATATTCGCTGAGGGGCCACTCCTGATAGCTCAGGAGAAAAAGCCACAGGTCTCACCACCCATCCTTTTTTGAAATACATATTTCTTTAAATTAAATTTATAATTGTTGGAAAATAATATTCTACAAATCTGTGATGAGATGATTTGACCTACCAAGTTTGTAGGTGTATAGATATAGATCAAACGAAAGTGCGCTAACCTTCTTGGTTCTCCTACTGACAAATCTTTCTGGCCTCTTGCCAAAAACATCTCTAACAACTTCTGTAAATCTGTCTTTCCTCCTCTTATTCGATTGAGTACTGTTGTAATTCTCAACTGAAAGGCCAAATCTCTTACAGCCTTCCATATTTACTCTAACTCAACCCTGGATGAGTTCTGGCATTCCTCCTCCTCCTCCTCCTCCTCCTCCTTCTCCTCTCAGGTGTCCTATGCCTTTGCCTGTGATTACATTTGATCGGGTGCATGGGCTCTTGATATCTACGAACGTTAGGAAGGCGGCAGCCTGGATGGCATTTCCTCCCCGAGTCTTTGAGGGAGTGTTTTGAGGGAGTGTGCTATCCCCGCCCCTCGTTCATCTATATCTAATATGTCTCAATCTGAACACTCTTCACTCAGTGAAGCACGCACGATGTCCACACCTATTTCACGAAAAAAGAAAGGAAGCCGCACGTGATCCTTCCAACTATGCCCTATAGCTCTTACTTGTTATCTATCTAGGATCCTTTGAACCTTCTCAACTCTCAATTTCTTCGATCCACTCTGGAAATTCATTCACTTCGTTTCTGATTGCAGTACGGCTTGGCGTGCGCCGAGGATTCTTATGGCATATTACTATTCCTATCTTACTGATTTTATTGTTTCACCCTTAGGAACTACGGGGGGACTTGCATGGTGGCGCTTGACAATATCCAGCATTTGACCAGGTATGGCCGCGTCCATGCTCTCCAAGCTCCCTCCTCCTTAGGGTTCCCTCCTTCTCTATTGCCTACGTTATGTTAGGTTTTCTCTTCAGTTATCGCTCAGAAGATTCGGCTGATGTGTTGATGGGAGCGACCATTCTTCCTTTTCTGTCAATAGTGTGTTCCTCAGGGTTCTGTCTTAGCTCCTACTTTATTCCTATTTTCATTAATGCATCTGCACTTGCAAGTCCTAACTCTATTCACTATATATCGCCGAATGACTCGACCACTTCATCTCTCAAGCTCATTTCAATTCATGGCTCCTATCTACTTTACGTTTCTAGAATTGCCTTCTCGTTTTCTGTCTTAATCCTTTCTGATTTCTAAATTTCGCGATAGTGAACGATTAGAATTTCCGAGGTGGGGTCGTTTTCCTGACTTAGTGAAATTTCAATTTCTTTAAAAGCTTCAACTCCAGCAACAATTTCCCCCCTCCTGTAGACATCCAACTTTTCCTATTACTTTTATCGCGGGTTCGTCTACGTCTACTCTTCTGTTGACAGATAGTCATAAAATTCCTTGACCTTAACAATAAACCAAAAACAATGTCTTTGAAACCTCACATTTCACAACGCGTTGCCTAGGACAAGCTCAAAGAATGGGAAGTTCCTGTTTAGACTGCCGCGACTTTTTTTCCTTCCTTCCCAGTTGCTCGCTGCTATACCAAGCGGCCTTCATCTTGCTCCTTGTATGGAATACTGCTACTCATATCTGTTGCGGGGGGGTCGGGGGCTGTTGGTTTCCACCGGTTTTGCGATAGGGTCGAGTCAACTGGCCAAAAGGCTGACCTTATAAACTGTTCGTGTACTTGTGTGTGTTGTTCACTTGACCTCTACTTTTGGGCGCGATGTTGGTGCTTTAATAATCTTTTTTATAGACGTTACCGCTAGCGGGCAGGTGCTCGAGGGCTAACTCATTCACGTACCTCACCTTTCCGTCGGGCCTCTAGCACTAGGGGCTGCTGTGTCTCTGCACATAAGTTTTGTGTTATGTAGTAAAAAATATGTTCGCTGCGGTGCTTCTTCTTTCCTGCCACATCTGTTCTTTGGAATTCTCTTCCATTTCTGTGTTCCTGCGCTTAATTTAATCTCCCCACTTCAAGCCTGCGTACTGTGGCATATCTTTGCGATTTGTTAGTTGTGACTTATGAGAGCGGGCAACCACCCTCGCTTGAATAGGGCATCTGCCGTGAGTCGGTGTGACAACTGTTGTTAAAAAAAAAAAAAAAAAAAAAAAATAGGATTTAACCTGCTTTCAGAATGTGTCAAACTTCAGATTCATTTCTGGTTCTGTTGAGCTTTATAAGTGCCTTCAGTCAGTAATCGATCAAACAACTTGACCCTTTCAGTTCATTGAATTATGACAAAAATTTACGAAAATTTTTCCTTGCCAAGAATTCAAGGTGCAATAGGACCCTAATAGAAACATTAGAACTCGTTTTTGAAAGAAAAATTACGTTTTGAGTGGCCAAATAAAAATGGTCGACCGGTGACCGGTCCTTGGACTTTACGAGTATATTTTAAATGTTTTGGCACCTCTCAGCAATCATTTGCCTTAATTATATGTGAAATACTAACTAAAACATGCAAATTTAGGTAAAAAAATAGAATAATGAATATGCTTGCTAATTTCACAAAAATTAATTTTTGTTACATACAATATGAAAATATAAAATTTTTTCTTTATATATTATTACTTCTATATTATATCTCTATATATATAATAATATATATATATTATATATATATTATATATATATATACAAAACATTATTTATATATATATTTCATCTATTGTATCATACGATGTAATATATTCACGTTATTTAAATTTATATATATATATTATATATATATATATACTATATATATGACTATATATATATTATATAATATTATACCTATATATATATATATTATATATTATATATATATATATATATATATATTATATCTTATACTTTATATAATTTATATATTATATACTATATATATATATATATATATATTTCTTTTCATATATATAATATAATAATATACGATAAATATTATATTTTCAATAGATACATATTTATATATATTATAATATATATTCATATTTATATATATATATAGATATATATATTATATATATTTAATATAATTATATTATTATATATATTAGAAGAGGCTACGGTTAGAGAGAAGGTTAAAGACTGACTAATTGCTTAGATATTGAACAAAGCATGTGGTATTTTGTTGCCGAGGGAGGAGGCAAATATGAACTTTGCATTTTTCGCAAATGACTGACATCTTGAGCTTTTTGCAAAGTTTGCAAGTTTTCCTCCCCTCCTGTAACAGCTTGGCCCAGTGGGAAGAGTTGTTCATGGCCTGAAAGATTGTGTGGCAGCATATTCTCTGTTTTAATTGCTTTTCTCTTTCTGCTCAATTGCTCTGGCCCGGCCCCGGCTTCACGAAGTCTTCCTTACGGATACTGGTCGCCACCTACTGCCTACAATTCCATAAGCCGATGCGCTATGTCCGTTTTGAAAAAAAATCGGCGACTAGTGGCACTGTTCTTTTGAGGACGACCTTTGTCACATGGACCTCCGGTATAACGACAGGCAATTACAACGCTAAGGTCCAAACAAATAATAAAAGATACGAGTGTACCATTTTCTGGGATTTGAGTTGTTGATTCCGGTGTATATAACTCCATTATGCAGCATGATATATTTCGCCTTTAGTCGTACACATTCAGCTTTTGATGAATTCCTACTGCATACAATAACAGAATGTGTCTTTAGATGCAGCTCCCGTCCTCTCGTTCAACATATTGTTCTCCTAACGTTACCCTTCCCAACTGCCTGCACCTATCGTCGGTGTTTCAATACCAGCATAATTGAGATATAGGTGTACGGACTTGTTTCATACCATACGTCTAACTATGGCAACACAATCAGTAACGCTCTATCAACCCCATTCAGTGCTTCCCCTTTTGGGATTGAGCAACGACCATTTCGAAAAATGTTGATTCCTATTCATCTCGAATTTGCGCGCCAGTTGATGCAAGGGAGACAATCCCTCTAATCTCCCTCAAATTCCCAATCCCTCTCGAGAAACCACGATTATCAAAAAATAGTCTTGTAGAGTTCTCTTATGGACCAAGCACAAAAGACTATACCGTACTTCAAGAGTATTAGATTATAAAATACACACTTGTCTGTAATTTATTATTTTATATATATATACGTATTATAATATAATATATATTATATAATAGTTATATAATACATATACTTATACTATATATATATATATATATAATATATATCTTATATTTATTATATATTATTTATACAGTATATAAATACTAACCTCGAAAATAAGAGCTGAATGTAAAAATATAACAATGATTATGTTGTAACACATAAAAAAATTTTTAGTTACACCAAAGAACCGTCAAATTCAAGATATTATCACTTATTAGCTGGAATTATATATTATATACTATACTACTATTATATATATATATAATATCACTATATTTATCTATATAATATATACTGATATATATATATTATATATATATATATACTATATATGATATATATATATATCTATGATGTGCTATTCTTACTACTATATATAATATATATAACCAGTGTTAAATATTACATATATGTAAATATTACTATATATATAACTCATGATATTATAATATATAGATATATAATATTATATAATAATAATATACTTATATAATGTATATATATATATCATAATTATATATAATATATACTATATAGGTGAAGGTATCTATATTACCTATATATATATTATTATACTATATATAGATTATATATATATATGATATATATATATATTAATATTATATAATCTATATATATATATATATATATATATATATATAAAACGGTAATAAAATTGAAAAAAAAAATTCAAATTTTTTTGATTTTGGCTAAACTAGACAGCCTCCAGAATCCGAACCAGCGCGGTTCACGTGACTGCATGATTTTCACGATATATACTATATTATTATGACTATATAATTATTATATTACTATATATATATACTTATAGTATATATATATTATTAATTAATATACTAATATTATTATATCATATTATATATATTATATATAACGTACTAAATTGTAAAAAAAAACAGAATCAAAATTTTTTTGCTTTGGCAAAACTAGTTAGGCCTCGTAGTCCGACGCCGGTCACCGTGTATCCGCGAAGGATTTCTCAAGTTACGCATGCCAGCAGCGAGTACGGTTCTATTTTTACCGAAAATATGACAAGAAATACATATTTCTTTATTTCACATTTTTCCTACATAACAATATGAAAAAACACACTAAAAAAATATAAAAATTGTTAAATAAGAATAAAAATTACTATTTTCACGCACAAAAATACAAAATTTTGAGCGAGAGGTCACCCAACGCCGATTTCTCGCCATGCTCTGAGGAAGGAATACGTGACTGTCAATTTTTGCAGAAAGTAGATATTATACAGAATAAATCGATACTTTTAGTAGATTTATATAAAAAAATTGCAAAAATCGATAAATTTTGTCCAATAATATCAATAAAAAAAAAGCGGTCACCAATGACCGCTTAGGACTTAAAGGGTTAAGAATATCCAAATGAGGCACTACCAGAATATCTGGTTTTAATGGATAGCGTTACGAACTAGAAAATAAGAAATGAATAAGAAATTAAGTTTTACTTCTAGAGTGTCTGAATAAGTTTCATGAACACATCCCAACCACCATTTCTTGTCATAGATTGCTGTTTCAAATACGTTGACATCTTCAAATTTAAATTCTGTAGCTTCTTTTGTAACCATTTATATTTTTTTTATTACTAATGAAAATAGATTTTTCTTAGCTAGCTACAATAACTCTTAAACATTACACTCGAGCTGATAAGCAACCTCGGTTTGCTCTTTTCAAAAAAAAAAAGAAAAAAAACGAGGATAGTCAATAGACATTCCATTTTTGAAATCAGAATTTTGCAAGTCTATCAAGGTTACATCTAATGTCTGTTAAGTCAAGATTACATCTTGTGTCTTAAATCAAGGTTACATCTGATGTCTGTTAAGTCAAGGTTACATCTCGTGTCTGTTAAGTCAAGGTTATATTTGATGTCTGTTAGTCAAGGTTACATCTCATGTCTTAAGTCAAGGTTACATCTCATGTCTGTTAAGTCAAGGTTACATCTCGTGTCTATTAAGTCAAGGTTATATTTGAAGTCTGTTAAGCCAAGGTTACATCTCATGTCTGTTAAGTCAAGGTTACATCTCGTGTCTGTTAAGTCAAGGTTACATCTGATGTCTGTTAAGTCAAGGTTACATCTGATGTCTGTTAAGTCAAGGTTACATCTGATGTCTGTTAAGTCAAGGTTACATCTCGTGTCTGTTAAGTCAAGGTTATATTTGATGTCTGTTAGTCAAGGTTACATCTCATGTCTTAAGTCAAGGTTACATCTCATGTCTGTTAAGTCAAGGTTACATCTCGTGTCTATTAAGTCAAGGTTATATTTGAAGTCTGTTAAGCCAAGGTTACATCTCATGTCTGTTAAGTCAAGGTTACATCTCGTGTCTGTTAAGTCAAGGTTACATCTGATGTCTGTTAAGTCAAGGTTATATTTGATGTCTGTTAAGTCAAGGTTACATCTGATGTCTGTTAAGTCAAGGTTACATCTCATGTCTGTTAAGTCAAGGTTACATCTCATGTCTCTTAAGTCAAGTTGCATCTTATGTTGTTTAAGTCAGGTTACATCCTTGATGTCTGTTTAAGTCAAGGTGATAATTGATGTCTGTTAAAGTCAAGGTGAATCCTCATGGTCTGTTAAGTCAAGGTTACATCTGATGTATAGTTAAGTCAAGTTACATCTCATGTCTGTTACAGTCAAGGTTAATCTCATGGGTCATTTTCAGTCAAGGCTTACATCTCGTGTCTGTTAAGTTCAGGTTAAGCATCCTGCCATGCTAATGTTAAGGTCAAGGTTACATCCTCAGTGGTCTTGTTACAGGTCAAGGGTATACATCTGAATGTTGGTTAAGATCAGGTTACCATCATCATGTTGTTAAGTGCAGTTACATCTGATGTCTGTTAAGTCAAGGTTACATCTCATGTCTGTTAAGTCAAGGTTACATCTCGTGTCTGTTAAGTCAAGGTTACATCTCATGTCTGTTAAGTCGAGAGGTTACATCTCATGATCTGTTAAGTCAAGGCTACATCTTCATGTCTGTTAAGTCAAAGGTTAGCATCTGATGTCTGTTAGTCGAAGTTCTACATCTCATGTCTAGTAAGTCAAGGTTACATCGTCGTGTCTCGTTTAAGTCATTGCACTGTCTGTTGAAGTCACGGTTACATCTCGTGTCTGTTAAGTCAAGGATACCAATCTGCATGTCGGTTAAGTCAGGTTACATATCATGTCGTGTTAAGTCCAGGTTACATCTGGATGTGCTGTTAAGTCAAGGTTACATTCCATTGGGCTTAAGTCAAGTTGACATCTCGTGTCTGTTAAGTCAAGGTTACATCTGATGATGTCTGTTAAGTCAAGGTTACATCTCATGTCTGTGAAGTCAAGCGTTACATCTTGTGTCTAATTAATCAAGCTAATCTCGTGTCTGTTTATAATCAAGGTCGTATATTTGATGTGCTGTTAGTCCAAGGTACATCCTCATGTCTTAAGCTCAATGGTTACATCTCTTGTCTGTTAAGGTCAAGGTTACATCTCGTGTCTATTAAGTCAAGGTTATCATGGTGAAGTCTGTTTTAAGGTGTGTCTATTAAGTCGAACGGTTGCCAATATCATGTCTGTTAATCAAGGTTACATCTACGTGCTGTTAAGGCAAGGTTACATCTGTGTCTGTTAGTCAGGTTAATATTTGAGTGTTCTGTTATTAAGCTCCAGGTCTACATCTGATGTCTGTTCAAGTCAGAGGTTAGCTCTCGGTGCTGTTAAGTCACAAGAGCTACGATACCCTTCTCCCCCCCGCAATTCAGTCATTTCAGTATTTTTAAGTCAAGGTTACATTTCTCATGTCTTGTTAAGTCAAGGTTAGTGGTGTCTGTTAAGTCAAGGTTACATCTCATGATCTGTTAAGTCAAGGTTAACAATCTATGTCTGTAAGTCAAAGGGTACATCTATGTCTTTTAAGTCCAAGGTTAGCATCTCATGTCTGTTAAGTCAAGGTTACATCTCGTGTCTGTTAAGTCAAGGTTACATCTCATGTCTGTTAAGTCAAGGTTACATCTTGTGTCTATTAAGTCAAGGTTACATCTCGTGTCTGTTAAGTCAAAGTTACATCTTGTGTCTGTTAAGTTGGAGCAGTTAAGCATGAAGTGTTCTGTGTTGCCATTTGTTTGGGAGGGATATCTGTGACAGTATGGGGAGGGATTATTACGAAATCTATTTTTAAATCCCAAAGTGAAGTCATGGGCATCATCATTCTGGTTTGATTGTCCAAGGATTGTTCTTTGGGAGATATTTCAGGTGAACAAGCTTGTAGCATGATGGTGTTTAGATATTCAGAGATCATCCTTTTGTGTTAATTGAGTGTGGATGGGTATGATAATATATGTGTTTGGGGGTGGGGGAAGTATGTTGTACGGTATATGTTTGAATAGTACGTGCCTGGTGTGATTTTTTTATTTCTTGGTGCTGGGGGTGGCCTATTGAGAGTTTTATTTTAGTGTAAAATTGGTAGCCTATCATGTCAAGATAGGCCTATATAGGAAAATTTTTTGTTTCCTAAGTTATGGATAGGAGTAGAGGGAGACGGCCTGATCATTCTCAGAGCTTAGTTTTGAATGATTGCTAGTTTTTGGATGTTGGAATTTGATATTGTGGGAGCCGAGGCATGTAATGCATAGTTTAAGATTGGATGGAGATATTGTCTATAAATTATTGTAAAGGACTATGTGTTGGCCAAAATTTGTTCCAGTAACGCTTTCATCGCATTCAGTTTGTGTGGCTCTAGAGGAAATGTTTATATTGGGGTAAATGCTGTAAGTGTATTAAAAGTTGAGCCAAGGATGGCGAGTTGCCTATTAAAAGGGAGTCTGTTGTGAGAGAGGAGAATTGTTTGATAGGTGTTAGACTGTCTTTTATCAGGTGTAGGGATGTACCGGAACCAGGTTCTGGCTGGAACCTCGATTTTTAAAAAGTTCCTGTTCCGGTCGATATTTACCGGAACTTAACACTTTTTCAAAGTCTTTCTTAAAAAATTCAGTAATTGATTTGTCATTTACTCAGTTATGATTATGCATAAAAAATAATATAAAAAATTGATATATGTGAACAAATATCATGATAAAATGACCTCGCCTCTCTACTTTCGAAAACTTTAAATATGAAACAATTTTCAAACTCGAACCTGTAGCTTTAATACTCTAAGAGTCTAAACCTGAGGATAAATAAAATTTGTACAAGATACTGTTATTATTATTATTATTATTATTATTATTATTATTATTATTATTATTATTATTATTATTATTATTATAAGAAATTAACTTTAAAGTAGAAACTACTAAAAAACAAAATATTAACTGTTTAAGCAAAAATTTTATAAATTTAAAAACAAGATTCCATAATTTTCTTACTTAAAAATGAACTTATTTGAATTTTGAAATGTTGTGGTGTAGGAAAATAAGTTGCTTTCCATGTTGTGAAGTTAAACATGGTCTCTTATCTCCAATCATGTTACCCACTTCTGAAAAAAACTTTTCAGAATAAACTGATGAAACAGGGCTGGCGAGCCTTCTTTTAACTACCAATTTAATAAAAGTATTTTTCTTGATTGTTGCTCCACCATTCTAATACTTCTTCTTCAGAGGCTATTGAAGAAACCGATTTTTCTTCTAGATAATTTTCCATCTCCATTACAAAAGTCCACAACACATGAGGTTTTTTCTGCTTTCCTTTTTCCCCCCCCTTTTTCCTTTGTTTCACCATCTTCAAAATCATAACTTAAAAATTTATGGGTAATGACACTTTTTAAATCAGAATGCTGATAAGAACTAGAGGGTTGTTTGGGGTTTGAAACTCTAGGAGACACTCCACTTGTTAATCAGACAAGTTTTCAGTAGAATATGTAAGGTGTAGCCGAAGTCAACAAGTTCCAGTTCTGACCAGAACTTCTGGCCAGAACTTTTCCAAGGTTCTGGAAAGTTCCAGTTCCGGCCGGAACCAAAAATTCTGGTTCCAATACATCCCTAATCAGATGTAAGCAGGGTTGGTATTGATTAAATCAAATTGATTTAATCAGTTGATTAAATCAATTGATTTTTTTATGAAAAAATCATGATTTTTTTGATTTTTTTGATTTTTTTGATTTTTTAGGCAAATTTTTTTTTCTAAATTAATAATTATTACTAGTTATCACCTGATTAATGATAAGTATATTTCATATATATATAATAAGCAAATTCATCAATGTAGTTTCAAATCATTTTCAATAAAGAAATAAAATTAGATTGATCAGATATTATATATATATATTAGTTATTAAGTTTCGCCGAAAGGATTGTTGCCATATTATTGGTTATTATATTTAATATATATATATATATATATATATATATATATATATATATATATATATATATATATATATATATATATATATATATATATATATATATATATAGTATTTTTATATATATATATATATATATATATATATAATATATATATATATATATATATATATATATATATATATATATATATATATATATATATATATATATAATTTAAATAACTTAATTAAACTAAATAATAATTATATTACTAAACTTATTATTAATTAGGTAATAATTAGAATTATTTACTAATTTTATCAAAATAATAATAAAAGGCAATTTGTGCCTAAAAAAATCAAAGAAATCAAAAAATCAAAAAAATCATTGATTTTTTGATTTTTAGGCAAATTTTTTTTTCCTAAATTAATAATTATTACTAGTTATCACCTGATTAATGATAAGTATATTTCATCTATATAATAAGCAAATTCATCAATGTAGTTTCAAATTATTTTCAATAAAGAAATAAATAAAATTAGATTACTCAGATATTATACAGTATATATATATATATATATATATATATATATATATATATATATATATATATATATATATATATATATATATATATATATATATATATATATATATATATATATAGAGTATATATATATATATATATATATGTCGGCAAGTGACGTGACCACTTTAGGTATAAATTTGTCTCCCCCTTTTTCCCTAATGCAGTGTATCTAAACTTCGTTGCAAATCACGGCCCTAGAGTCGGGCATGCGCACAAAAATAATAATAATGTAATTCTAATAATGTATTTATTAAAGTTTGAATAACGCTGGGTCAGCCTGACCGTTGAGGGGTGAAGCGGACCACCGTTGAGGGGTGACTCTGTTTAAATTCGGCTTTTTCGTATCAATTCAATATTTATAATTTTCTTTATTTTATATATTAACTAATTCTCAGATCTAAATAAGAATAACTCATCAAATGGCTATAATAAATTCTAAAATACGAATATAAATAGCCGGCTCCGATTCACCCTCTCCGCCCAAAAAAAATTTTGACACTTTCTGGTACTGGTTCTTACTTAAAATTTCTCATTTTTTAACAAAATTTTCACCTAAAATAATATTCTTTATTAATAAATTAATTATACGTACAAAAATGTCAATAATAATACGTAAAATACTTAAAAACAATGGTGGTCTGAGCCACCCCCCCATCAATTTTTACGAAGGGTGAATCGGACCAAGTTAGGCCCTGTTTCTGCCACTAATACTGCTTGATCAAAAATTTACTTTGACAGTTTAAAGCTAACATACAGTGTATCCACTGAAAAAATAATTAAAATCGATCCACAATTTTTCATTTTATAACGAAGTTAAAAAAACTCACATTTTTCAAAAGTGAAGTTCTATTGAAGGAAATTTTGTACCCTAATTTCTAACATTTTTTAAAAATATAAAAACTTTCTAGAATTAAATATGATCTAAATAAAACTTGTAGTACTACAGCGTGGCTATAAAATGAGCGTAAAATTTTTTCTTTTTTATTATTATTTTTTATTTTATTTAGAGTGGACCGAATCAACATATAAAGAGGCGGCCTGGTCACCCCGCCCGACAAGCTATATATATATATATATATATATATATATATATATATATATATATATATATATATATATATATATATATATATATAATTTAAATAACTTAATTAAACTAAACTAAATAATAATTATACTTACTAAACTTATTAATTAGGTAATAATTAGGATTATTTACTAATTTTGTCAAAATAATAATTAATTAAAAAGAAAATTTGTGCCTGAAAAAATCAAATAAATCAAAAAAATCATTGATATTTTGATTTTTTTAAAAAAATCAAAAAAATCACCAACCCTGGATGTAAGTAATGTGACAGAGAATTTTTGGGAAGTTTGGAGTCAAAATATTGCAACAATATACAAGTCTTCAACAAAGCTTTTAAGTCCTGAAAAAATGATCTTGACATGAATAGTTTTCTTCTTAGCTTTCAAAGGAAAGAGAATCCGAGGTACGACTCTGAGAGAAGTTCAACACTCTTAGATTTTGAACCTCCAGGATGGCTGTAAGCTCCCTTCTTTAGAGTTGATCGGACTTAAGGACCCCCTTTCTGAGAAATGGGTTTGATTTTTTTTTATTGGCGAAGTTTAGATGAAAGATTTGTTGTCTTTTTATGGAACTTTTTTGACAAATTTGTGATGTCATTTTATATTTTGAATTTATATTTTTTTGGCTATAACATCGCTTTATTATATAGCAAAATTATTATTAATAATAATAATAATAATAATAATAATTTCTTTTGATTAACAATAATGATTTACTGTATGTATTAAAATCATCCATGCTCCTTATATTTCAACTTAATATTTTATGTAATTTTAATTTTTAGTAAGTATCTTCAAAACATTGATTTTAAAAAATTTTAATATGAGAGAGCATGGACAGACATACAAAATTATAGTACTTTAAATTTAGAGCTCTCAAATTATGATGCAGAAACATAATCTTTCTTCAGTTTCTGGTGTAATATTTCCTCACTTAGTCAGCAGAAAATTGAAGATGATGATTGAGGAAAAATATGATTTTGCAGTTGATGACGACGATTAATCGTTCCATCACTATATATATATATATATATATATATATATATATATATATAACTATTTATTAAATATATATATATATATATATATATATATATATATATATATATATATATATAAATTGTTATATTAAAATATATATATATATATATATATATATATATATATATATATATATATATATATATATATATATATATATATATATATATATATATATATATATATATATATATATATAATTTTCATTTAAATAACTAATTATTAAATGATCCATCAGCTTGCAATGTACTTTGAGAACTACAAATATATAGAATAGATATACTGTATATTTATATCCAGAGATTACAGAATAAAGATTATAGGCTGTAATTTTTAATTTCAAATTGAATATGAATGAAAAGGAATACAATTACATGAATATAATTTAGTATCTCATTAATTACCTAAATATTGAGTCTGAATGATGACAACTTGTTGTGGATCAATTGGTTTGATGACACTGGTGAAGGTGAGAACCCATCAATAGAGGTTATACTAAGACATTGGATTAACTGTAAAGTGGGCCATCAAACACACCAACAGTATGTATAAGCGGGTATCAGACTACATTAATTATTTAAGCTTGTAAATTATTCCAGCAACAAGTTAAGAATTAGTTTAAAATAAGAAGCAGCAGCATATGAATAGTCTGAGCATTAGAAAATGGATTGAAGATCTGAACTGAGGGCAGGAAGATATGAGATAAGAATCTATGATACAAAGTCTGTCAAAATTAAAAGCAATTAGCTATCCTATACTTCACTTTAAATTTTTTTTTTTATCCCAAATAAGAGATTCTCAACTTACCCTCAGATGTAATTAGTCTGAGATTCATCCTCTACAACACAAAGATTAATAGCGAACTACCTTAGAATAATAATAATAATAGTTCATTAATGTATTTAATAAATCGATTTAACAATAAATTAATCCTTAAGATAGTTTTAGAATATTATGCCTATAAATAGCTTTATAGGAGAAGAAATAAACATTAGTTATTAGCATCACAAAGCAATTGAGTCCTATAAATAATAAGTTCTTATCTGTAGATTAAATGGATATTTGTATTACAAATTTCTGTGATATGATTATCCATGATTATAAGCGTGGTCATTACAATTGTTTCAGCATTATTTGGAATTATCAGGCTCTCTAATAAAGATTGATTTACAAACATTTTAATTTTAATCGTTTTATCAAACAGAAAGTAAATTTTGACTTTATTATGGATATTAAAAGTGAAGTTGAAATTAAGGATGAACTGCTCGAAAGTACACAAGATGTTATAAATGATTATACAAACTTTGAACGAATTTCAAGATTGGAAGAAACTCGGGTATGAAAAATATTTATTATTATTATTATTATTATTATTATTATTATTATTATTATTATTATTGTTTTTATTATTATTATTATTATTATTATTATTATTATTATTATTATTATTGTTTTTATTATTATTATTATTATTATTATTATTATTATTATTATTATTATTATTATTATTATTATTATTATTATTATTATTCCTTTTTCCTCCCTACAAGTCTCCACAGATAGGAATAGGGTGTGAAATGTGTATGGAAACAATAGTTAAATAGAAGAACTTGATGTAAGTCAAAAGGAAAGCACCTACACCCTCCCCACATACCCTTAAGTGCGAGCCTGTCACTGCCAAAACTCCACCATAGGGCTTCACAACACTGTGATGGACCCTCACTGTGGTGTCTCATCAATGTAAGGTTCATCCCCTCGGTCAGGCCCACAAGCATACCCTCCTCACAGAGCTCTTGCCATTCACTCCTATTATGCTCGATTATTCTTGCTTGAACCAAATTCACATTCCTTTACTGACTCAATCCGCTTTTTCTCAGGTCTCCCAGCTAGTTGAACCCCAACACCCTCGTCTCTATATATCCACTTAACCAACCGACTATCATCCATCCTTTCCATATGACCAAACTATCTCAATGTACTCTCATTTATTCTCTCATTCACTTTTCTTTACACCACACAGATCCCTAACACGCTCATTCCTCTTTTTATCAGTTTACCCCTAAGATTATCCCCATCTGAACAGACTGCACCTTACATCATCTGTACCTCTTATTCTATACCATAGTTTTGCTGCAATACATTAACACCAGTACCAATATACCCAATTGCAGAACTCTAGCTCACTCAGGACTTAGTCCCCTTACATTTATTAAAGATTTAATTGCACCAGCCACTTCTCTACAATTCACAACTTTATTACACCCTGTTCCATTTGTTCATCACCCAACATGATTTCACAATGTGGACTCTCCTCACCCACCACCATCACCTTAACCTTATCTAAGTTTACTTTCAAGCCTCTCCTTTTTCACACCCTGCTAAAGCCCTCTACCAATCATTTCAAACTTTCTTTACATTCGCTACACAAAACCAAACCATCTGCATACAATAAGTAGGACACTCTCCACTCTCTTCAATTTTCCATCAGTCTAGCACCCTTTCCTACCACCCCTACCACATCGTTGCCTCACTCCACTCCATTTATTCCTACACACCCCCCACTATTGACATTTATACTTTTGATTCTATTCAGACGCCTACCACCAGCACCTGCCACAGGGGTTCACTGTTAATCCTGTCACGCTCCTGTTACAAGTCCATAAAACCTAAGAACAATTCTTCTCTATTATTTTCTCACTCATTTGATCAGTGTAAAACTTTAACTACACATCCTCTATCACTTTTCAATGCACAATGTTCTTCAACATTCATCTCCTCAGTCACCCTACGCACTTTTTCATTATTATTATTATTATTATTATTATTATTATTATTATTATTATTATTATTTTTATTATTATTATTATTATTATTATTATTATTATTATTATTATTATTATTATTATTTTTATTATTATTATTATTATTAATATTGTTATTATTATTAAAATCTGATTATATTTTCTACAGGAAAAATTGCCTTGCCCAAACATAGATATCAAAAACGAGGATCCTTTCTGTGTTAATGAAAAGTATACGAAGAGTGATGAACATGTCGAGAAAATTTGGGTATTAGATGGTAGTCAGGTATGTATAGAGAATAAAAGGTGATTTGAAATCCTTTAAAATTTTTGTGTAGTTTATTTTTGTGGTACCTTACAATTCTTCACATTTTTAGTATCTATATTGGTAATAATTTGAAAAGCAGTTACAGTTCTAAGTTAAAAATAAGTGTTTGTAAGTGATAAGTTATTGCTATTGGCTCAGAAACGGGACGGCGTGGGCGCGTCTGCTTTCTTTCCCGACGGCGGCCTATCCCATCCCAACTCCCCTCATGCTTCAATTTTTACTGCAGAACTAGAGGCTATAATAATTGCCCTTTCTCGAGTTTTGATCCTCAACCAAGACCACCTTGCGTTGTTTATTTTGATTCGCTCAATGCCTCCTAGTCTAGAAACACAATGGTGTCCGCTGTACAACAGTTTCTCCGGCTTTGTTGGGCCCCTCTCATGTAGAGGGGACTGGCAATGAAGTCGCTGTCGGAGAGGACAGAGTGGCCTCCTCCTCTTTCCATAGCTGTTCTAGAGGCATCCTGGACGCCATTTGACAGGGTTGCCTTCCATTAACTGATTGGTTTCCTGTCCTCCGACGGGACTTCCTCCGACGGGACTTCCTGTCTTGCTGGCGGTAGTTACAGGTGAGTGATCGGCTAGGGGCGAAGCTTGAAAATGTAAAGTTAAGCATGGGTCCGTGGTCTTTCTGTCACCCATGAAGTCACTTGCAGGTGATCCTCGCACGCCTTTGCATTGGCCACACCAATAGTACACACAGCCACTGCATGTCAAGGGATCCTCCTACCACCTGCAAATCTGTTCACCACATCTTCGTTGATTGTCCTCAAGTGGACTCCATCCGCTATCCCATTTTCCTACATTATGGTCCATAACATTTTCTAATAGGCTGTCCAATGTCTTGTCTGAGTCGTTCCACTTCAGTAGTGGAGCATCGTTTTTCTTTTTTCAGGAAATGAATATCCTGTATGATGTTTGAGTTTTTTTTTCTTTGAACTAAATGAGTCGAGATTTTACTCTCCATCAGCGGGATTCGAACCTGGACTTCGCGTCGCTGAGTTAACAGTGACCGGGAGCTCTAACCACTAGGTAATAGAATTATGTTGGGACACCATTTTTTGACATATATTAGTAAAATTTTGTTAGGTCTTTTCCATAGAGGTAGATTTCCAACCTATCAGGCTGCTCCTTTGTGTGCTGTGGTGAGCCTTGTACACAAACTCGACGACAATAGCAAGTGTTTGTAATTGTAATAAACTTTATAGTTTCTTTTAACAACATAAAGAGATAAAGGCATTTAAGACTAATTGTATCTCACCTAGTAATGTACCATGCCCAAATTTCCAGGCTGAGTCCCAAGTCCAAACAATTATGCACAGTCTGGAGTCCAAAACCAAGTGCGTTTTCTTATAAATTCCATTGTAGTAAAAATATAATAAATTGGGCCAAATATATTAAAAATATAATAAATATTAGAAAACAAAATAATAATAATAATAATAATAGTTTTTATATTTTAACTCGTATAGGGAAACGTGAAATTGGTGTATGTGGTGTAGCCTATATAGGAACCGACCGGGGCCCCGGCCAAAAATCAGGAAAAAACGGGGTTTTCTACCGGGGTTAACTGTAAATTTACACTAAATAATAATAGAGGGTTAAATCAAACAAAATAAAAAAATATATTTTAATTCCATTACTCCTTTGTTATAAATTGATGCAAAATATATAAACATACCTAAATATAATCAATTTTTTTTTGGTATTTACTATGATTTCAAATTAAAATTGAGGCCAAATTATAATTTTTCCGAGTTTTTAACATAAAAATATTCGAAATTTGATATATCAAACGAATTCGGAAAAGGAAATAAATATAATTGTTAAAATATTAATGTATTTATTTATTTAAAGTAAATATCTTCAAAAATATTTTCCGAAATCTCTTTTCAAAATTATTTATTTAATTGAATTAATATATATATATATATATATATATATATACGGTATATATATATATATATATATATATATATATATATATATATATATATATATATATTAGAAAGAGTTGTGTGGAAGAAATTAGTATATATCTGTGTATCTATTATTATATTATTATATTATATATATATATATATATATATATATATATATATTTATATATATATATAGTTATTATATATATATATATATATATATATATATATATATATATATATATATATATATATATATATATATATATATATATATATATATATATATTATATTTATTCATATTATATATATATATATTTAATACAACTTATTCTTTTAGAAAATCAATTATTTTCTAAAAATTTCTTTCGAAAATATTTATTTAATTGAATTAATTAAATGTATTCCTTTTTTATAATTAAAATTATTAATTAATTGAAATTATATTTAATTTTCATCCAAAGTTTTAAGACTTTCAGTGTTTTTGACTTACATTTCTAATTTTAGCTAACCCGGCCCCGGCCCCGGCCCCGGCCCCGGCCCCGGCAAAATTCCCGCCCCGGTCGGTCCCTAAGCCTATATCATAAAATCAAATAACTGAAAATATTTAATAATGAAATAAATAATCAACTACCTCTTCCTCATTTTGTTTAAGACACCATTCATGGAGTGGGTAAAAAATAAAAAAAATCCACACAAGTTCATACCTATATAAATCTTTGAAGTGAAAGAGAATAAATTAAGTGGGAAATATCTGAAGATGGTTAAGAATCCTGTCGTTGAGAATTGTGTAAAGTAGAGACTGCAGGAAAGGAAAAGGCACCACAATTAAAACTCATGTGAAGATGCTGCACCTCTTTTAATGCAAGAATTTATTGCAGCAAGTTGAGTACGAGTGATGAGCTTACTCAAGCCTTTGCCATTTTAGTATTCTACCTATAAATAAAAAAGAAAGAGCAAAAATGATGTAGTTGCAAAGATAGAGAGTCAGGGGATTTTATAAGGGAAGAACAGTTTATAAGTCCTTTAGCCTTGAACTAGACCACTAGTAGACCTTATCCAAAACAAAGTATGGGGGAAATTAGGGCCGACCTTCCCCCCCCCCCTCTCTCCTGGATTACAGTACTTCAATCAATCCCGAATAAGACCCTTGTGTAGTAGATGTCATTGTGTGAGGAAATGGAAAAAAAATCTTGCAGCTTGAACAGATTTCCCAATTTCGAAAGAGTTTAAAGTTGGTAGGTGTTTATACAATTGAGATTTATAGAAGTTTACGCTTTAATATTATATATATCAACCACCAGAAAATCTTAACAGATAAGCAAGAATAGAATCAGAAAGCTGAATTTGATAAGTAATCCTAGAAAACAAAATAGTAGGGAAGTATAATATATTTATATAATATATATATATATATAATAGTATGATTATATGGAAGAGGGGTAACGTTGTCATGCATTTTCTTCAAAGTTCTTGTACTTTACAGATTTATTGCAGTTAGCTTGAAACTACTAATATTCGTCTACAGATCCTGTTCTAATATTTCTAGAGTTTGAACTTTACGTAGTAAGAATAAAAAATATATAAGACTGTCGCTTTGGAAAGGCAAAAGATCTTAACGACGGTTTTTGGCGAAATTAAAATTTTAATCGAAATTAATCGAATGCCATGGGGTGTTTTAGCTTTGTACGACGATTTTATTGGCTCTTAAATCAACCATGAAATAAAAAAAGTAGATTAACACCATTTTATTTTGGACTAAACATTTTTTTTTAGCGAAATTTTAAACTATTGTGTTTTATATATATATAAAATAAGAATAATAGCAAACCAGCCAAAATGAAACTTACAATTAAAATCAAGTTGCCTGTTATACTAATAGAAAGCAGACTGAGTTAGTCTGCGAGAAAAAAAATTGTGAGTATTATGACAGCTTCTCGTACTTAAAAGCAATTTACTGCAAAAATTACTAAAAGTAGATTAAGACTTTAAGGACATAGACTTGACAATTTTGTACAGCAACTACCAAACTTAAAACTTTTCTTTTTTTTTTTTGCGCTGGGGTCTTCTGAGGTTCCTTAGGTGCTTTGTGGAGTTCATGAAAATGATGTTGATGATTGATTCTGTTGGCTTTGACTGGGACCGTCTCGATAGGCCCATGTTGGCTTCTTACTCTCTTTGTTATTTCTAATGTTCTAATATATGTTCGATAGATTCTTGATATTAATTACCTCCATAGAGAAATAAAATAGAAAGAAAAAAAAAACAAAAAGAAAAGTTTTATCTACTGGGCATCTGTAGCTGCAACTACATCAACATATCTAGCTGAAGTATAACGATAAAGTGAAGGTTAATTTTGAAGCACGTTTAAAAGATAAGAAATAAATATCGGAGAATAATCGTGCTTTCTTCACAAAACACTCTGCGATATATTTTTTTAATAAAAATAAGATAAAATTTGCTAAGCCATGCCTATTATCGAACTCATACTGTGCACCATCAAACCTTTATTTATTTTATTTCTCGACGTTCAGTTTTATCATATTTGAATTACCACACAAAGTGAAAAGTGTGAGAATATGTTGAAGGTATCTGGGTATGTTCATGAAGACCTAAAACATGATTTAAATAATCAAGGTGATAAAAAAAGGATCTCAATTCGTTGAGATTTTGCGCAGGAAATATACTAATTGAACAAGGCAAATCTTTCCAATTCAACCGTGTATATGTTAATTTCCCTTGCCTCTAATATATACTCGTATATATATATATATAATAATATATATTAATATATATATATATATATATTATATTATATAATATATATAATTATATATTATTAAATAATTAAATAAAAATATAATTATATTTATATATTATAATATATATATATAGGTTGGTTTCAGTAAATCGAGTGAATTAACGTTGTGAGGGTGAATATATACCCCATGTCACCCGTTCGAAGTGTATATATTTGCCTTTTCCTTCTTAATACCATTAAAATATTTTAACTATATAATAGTATTATAATATACTTTATTAAGATTGCTAGGTGACAGTATAACAAATATATTATGTTTAAATTACTTCATCATTTTTTAAAAGTTAGTAACTGTATAATTAATTTGCTGAAATTTTAGGGGCTGTCTACATAAATTTAGAATTTAATTTGACAAATAGATTATACATTTTCTTTTTAATTTTTGTACGAAAAGTTTATATAATATTTTTAAAATTTAAAAATAATTCCCCGAGTAATGATGGTTATAATAAATTACAATTAATGTTATTCAATAATTATATATAATTTATATTATAATATATATATATGATAACTATAATATATATATATATATATATATATATATATATATATATATATATTTAATATATATATATTATATATATATATATATTATATATATATATAATATGATTATATAAGGTTGTAGCCAGGGGAGGGGAAAGGGGTTTGACCGCTCCCCCAATTTAATAAACAATTTTAAACTTTTGATGGTTTGCAGTCTGCTAATTTTAATTTACAAGAATTAATAAAAATTAATATATCAATCAAATTAAAATATAAACTTAATAGAATGAGTGGATAGCATATTTGTCGTTCGTTGAAAATTTCTTTAAGGTGTAATTTGACTGTTGCAAGACAGAAGGAAATGTTTCACGAAATTTGAAAATAAATAAGCTGACGCTTTCTAAAGTGGGAATCAATATCGATGGTGCAGCAGTGATGACAAAGGTTTTAAGAGATCTTCAAGCTGTTCGAAAATATTCAGTGCAATCGTATGTGTCAATTGGTTGATTCGCATTCATATGGATAGCGAGACATTAGGAAAACTTTATTGGCAGCAGTACAAAACAACTTGGCACTATTTTTAGGTCACCAAGGCAGGACTACTTCTTAATAGGAAAAATAGGCAGGATTTTTCCAGTTACAAAATGAGCATAAACAAAACACTAATGTGAGATAAACGGTGGGTGGAAGTTTTTACGAATGAATTGTTGCTATTTAGAGTAGTTTTTAAAAAACAATTGTCACTTTAGGTGATTAAATATAATTGAACTTTCTCAATGTCTCCTAATTGTTTTAAAATCTGTAATTCACGAGGGATGTTTATAAACTTATAATTTCAATCTCCGTTCACTCGTTCTGTTTAGTACTACATTACAGTCCTTGTCATTAGTAACAGCAACTACTCTTAATCAATACTCAATATGTGAGATGCTTGGTTAAAATATTTTTCTCGAAACATCAATGAAAAATTTCAATCATTTTTGTACCTATAACAAACTGCTTGCCTGTTATGAAGAAAATAAGAATGCCCACATGTCAAAATCAATGTAAAAGACAAGACATATTCCAGATATTCCTTTTGATGATGATTTTCCATATATTCATGAGCAAGTTCATGAGTCATAGATCCATACTTACCCCCTGCTTAATAAAGTGATTCCATTGATATCTATTAAAATTTTACGATTTTTTTTAGATGGATTTGATCCATAGTCTACATTTGATTGTAAAGGATTTTTTGGGCATCTATCCTCATTCACAACAGTGTACTCCAGAAAGATAACTCCCTGCTCTGGAAAGGCTTAAACAAAGCTGCTCGGTTATTATATATTATATAATAATATAAATATATTATATTATATATATATATATATATATATTATATAATATATATAATATAATATATAAGGTATATATATATGTATTATTATATATATTTTATTATATATATATATATATATTATAAATAAGAAATTTTAAAAATAAATTTCTCAGAAAATTTGTTTCTTACTTGGAAAACTTTCAAATATCAATTAAATTTAAACAAAAAGTAAAAAAAATTGAAAACAAAATGCCTTAGCGGCAGTGCCAAATGAAGGTATAATTCTTATACATAGATGAAAATAAAAATTTATTTCGAAATAATGAATATAATTTTATAAAATTATATAATAATAATAATAATAAATAATAATAATAATAAAAGAATAATAATAATAATAATAATACTAATCAATAATAATAAATATAATAATAATATAATAATAATAATAATATTAATAATAAAATAATAATAATAATTAATAATAATAATAATAATAATGAATGAATATATGAATAATAATTAATAAATAATAATAATAATAATTATAAATAATAATAATAATTATAATAATAATAATAATAATAAAATATATCTATATAATATAATATAATAATAATTAATTAATAATAATAATAATATAATAAAATAATAATAATAATATAATATAATAAAATAATAATAATAATAATAATAAATAATAATAATAATATAATAATAATAATGAATAATAATGAAAAAAAAAAAATAAATAATAATAATAATAATATATAATACTAAAATAATATATAATAATAATTAATATAAATAAATTAAATGAATAATAATAATAATAAATAATAAAATAATATATATAATATCAATAATAATAATATAAGAATATAATTAATAAAATGAAGGTATAAGAAATACTTTGAACAATGACTAATTCTTGTTAATAGATTTTTATCACAATTCCTTACTCCAAATCAACGCGATTAAGATAAATCGTCTATAAAAAAAATGTCTAGGTTTTTCAATGTTGAATATTGGTTCCTTAATTAAAAATAAAGAGAGTAAGATCGACTTTTTCTTTGTCTTTTGTCCGTTCTTTTTATCTGAATATTCAATTGCTTTTCGACCTTGATTGGTTCACATCATTAATATCATATTTAGATCTTTGGAAAGATACATCGAACGTTTGCTTTGTTCGCTAATAAACTTATCATCGATAGTTTAATTTATGTGGTTTGAAGAGGGTGGTAAAATATTAGTTAAGAGCAAACACGACGAATATATATATATATTAATATTATATATAATAATATATAATATATATAATAGTATATATATTAATATTATATATAGTATAGTATATATATATATATAGTATATGATATATAATAAATATATAATATAGTTTCTTATCAATATATATAAAATATATATATACATATATATATAAATATACATATATATTATATAATGTAATATATATATATCTATATATATAGTATATTATTATATATATATTATTATATATATAGTATATATATATATATATAGTATATATATATATATATGATATATATATATATATATCGTACATGTAGAAAAAGGTAATAGGGTCCATCAAACGACAGTTTTTGGGCGAAGATGTTGGTTTCAGTGGAAATCTAAAAGAATCTTTGCTGACTCTAATGTCTATGTCTCGGCTTTCATACGAAGAGTTTTGAATGAAATATAAAGTAAATGAAATAATTTTTCTTTTTACTAAGCAAACTTAGGGTTTTTTTTCTCGAATATACAAATGAATAGTAAGAAAGTAAAACAAACAAAATTTACAAATTGAAATTCTTGTTTGACCTGTTTACCAAAAGGTATTTCAAAAAATGCGCAAGGATTATTATAACAATTTACTTCCCTATAAATGACTCTACTGTAAAATTACTAAATTGTACCTCTTACGACGTTTGCCTTTCAATCAACGCAGCATGATCGGCCTGTCCGTGAGAATGATGGTTAAGATCAGGGTCTCCCAAACTACAACCCGCGGGCCAAAACCGGCCCGCGAGGTTCAAAATTATAGTAATTCAGTAAAATGCAATGATTTTATTTTAAGACCTTTTAAATTAAGATTAACAGCTCCACATAAACACACTGGTAAGAACTATAGTCATCAAGACAAACTAGCTCACTACTATTTTCGCTTTCATATTGCCCTAGTCGCTCCGAATGTCAGACTTGGTATTATGACCTACCTAGATCTTGGCCCTTGGGACTTAGTGAAGGAGTCAGCGTGCCCCTTAGGCTAAAAAAGTTTGGAGACCCCATGGTTTAAGATTACTAGGAGTAGACTCTCCGTAATCACATACATACGCCATAAACATTATCTCTATTAGAAATAACAGACCTTTTTTTTTCTATATATCCCAGTCTTGGGGGAGGAACTGAGTTTCCACACAGTTTTATTGTGTCTGCGTTTTCCGTAGGAAGACGACAAAGGAACAGTGGTGTTTTGATTGGGGACCCTAAACTATTTATTTTAATACCTGGAATGCTTCGGCATGCCTCGAGATCTGATATTTGAATAGACTGGGTACGTTGAATTTGAATGTTAGAGGAATCAATGGTGATGAGAAGAGGAGAGAGGTAATGGATGTATTAGAAAGGATAAACTTGATTTGCTTGCTGTCGACTGAAAACAAAGATGAAGGAAATGGTGAAGACAAATGGTGTGGCAGAGAGAGTGAGAGGGGCAGGCACAAAGGAGTTGGAGTTCTGCTGATTGGCCTGCGTCATGAGCTATGTTGGATTTTAATTTGTCTGAGTACAGAAATTCTAATGGTTAAATTTAAGTATGTGTGTTGTAAAATTGTGTCCACTGAGGAGGAAGAATGGTTGAGGAGATGTAGTGTACTTTCTGGGATAAATCTGATGATGCTTTAGCTGGATGGTAGAGCCTAGATTGATTGTCGGGCGACTAAATGGTTGATGGTGGTTGAAGTAATGGGATGGCTATTAACTAGTTGCATTTGGGGTTCGGGAGAAAATGAGAATGTAGGAGGGTAATTCTGTGAGGAGAGAGGTATTGTGTAAGTAAAAATCTTCGGGACAAGGATCATAAGTAACGGAGTTGGTTTAAGTAGGACTACCACAATAGGAACGGAAAGAATTCCATTTTCTGAGGAGCTCAAAAGTTGAATTTTTATAGACCAAGACCAGGTAGGGGTCATGGTAATCCATCAGTAGGTTTGGTAGTACTAAAAGGGTCAACCACTGAAAAAAAAAGTTTGGGAAACTGGGTTTCGAATTATAAAAAAGAATAATGAGAAGAAATAAGTAGAAGTGTAAATTTAAAAACGGCCTATTCTTCTTAATAATTTTAAATGAATTTTGTGAGCGACTGGTAATAGACTAAGAATGAATAAGTAATAACAAATAATGGTTTTGGAAAACTTAAGTTTTGGAAATACATCTTAATAAGTTAAGTATTAAAAATTTAAAAACACGTAAATTGAAGAAAAGGACACTATTTATAATTCAATGAATATACTATATATATATATATATATATTAATATTATATATATATTATATATATATATAATATAATATATATAAGTATATAGAATATATTATATTATATTAGGTATATATATGATAATATATATATATATTGTATATATAGTAAATATATATATATTATATATTTATATATATAGGATATAAAATATATAATTATATTGTAGGTAAATAAATCTATAACAAAGCTGTATATTATATATATATAATATATATATATATATATTATATATTATATATAAATATATATTCTAATCGATTAGTAGAACCTTATATAATATATAACCACATAAATTTTTTCAATATATCTGATGATTTTTTAATTTGCTTTTGTTTTTAACTAAGGAGTTTATTCCATTAACCCTACACCAAAATAAAATTGCCCCAACCTTCTTACGTTCAGGCAGAGTCTTCATTGAACAACTCTTGATAATGATTCTCATCTTCGGTCTTTGTAAACATTTGACGATCATCTTTCGCTCCTAGTTTCTGTCGATCAAAGTTTCGAAGAGGACTCGAGGAATGAGGGTCTCAACCAAGAGTTCTCAAACTGGGGTAACGGGGGACGGTTAAAAAAAAAAAAAATACCCCCAACATACGGGAAGGGATTTTCAAGGGGTACGTAAGGTCAGTAGAAATATGCATCTAAGTACGCCAATCATATTATAAAGTATAAACGATTTTATATATATATATATATATATATATATATATATATATATATATATATATATTATATAATATATATATATATATTTATATAATATATTTTATATTTATATATATATCATATATATAATATATATATATATATATATATATATATAAGTGTGGGCTCTATCAAAAAAGAGACAGTATGATAAGAGTTACATCAAATACGGGTTCACCTCAATTTATAATGGCAGTCGAATACAACCAAAGTGTGTCGTATTCTATGAGGTCTTGCCTGAAGGTTCTATGAAACCTAGTTTTCTAAAGCGTCATCTACATGGCTGTCGTACAACTATAAAAGATAAAGATGCAAGCTTCTTTAAACGAATGGAAGGTCGTGTGAAACATTCTCGTCTTGATAAATCTGGTCATCATATCAGGAATCTCATGCAGGTCTTCTTGCATCATATAAAGTAGCACTCACGATTCGCTAATGCAAAAAAAAAAACACCTTACGATTGGCTGAAACACTCATTCTTCCATGTTGCAAAGATATTGTAAGTTCATGATAGTTGAGGCTGCTGCAAATAAATTAATTAATGGTGACTTTAAAATCGAACCATACCTCTTCAGCGAAGAATTTCTGATATGGCAGAAGACGTTAAACAACAAGTGATCGAAGAAATTATAACGGCACAAACCAAGAAGTTTTCCATACAACTCGATGAAACTACAGACATTACTAACTTATGCACAGTGCTTGTTTTCGCAAGGTAATATAAAAGATGGCTGATTTTTAAAGAAGAATTCCGCTATTTGCCACTGCATATGGAAGCCTGAACTACTGAGAAGATAATTTTCCAAGACAGTCAGACACATTCTTTGATTATTGGTAGGAACTTTCTTGGAAAGTGCTGTCAGTGCACAAGCTGACGGTGCAACGCTGGCTAAATGCTTGGCATTCGTTCTGGATTATAGGCAAAGTAAAGGAGATGAACCCTGATGTAAAACGTTTACACTGTATGATTCATCGATATGCTTTGGCATCCAGGACATTACCTCCTGAACCTCGAGATGTTCTTAATAATGTTATCAAAAATGGTAAACGCCATTAAATCTAGATCACTTAATAGTCGCCTTTTCCGTTTGTTGTGTCAAGATTTCGAGGCTGAACATGAAGTTTTGCTCTTTCACACAGAAGTGCGATGGCTTTCGCGAGGAAATGTAACTTCTAGAGTTCAAATCTGAGAGAAGAGATGTCCGAAATCTTTCAAGAGATGCTAAGGCGCAATCCAAGTATTTGCACAGTGAAAAACTCACGCAGAACACTGCAACGTAAACGAACATTCTGCTCAGTGACAACATTTTCTCGAGCAAAAGGTGATCTGAATTGTCAACTGCAGCGAAATCCCACAACAATTTATTGATTTATCGAGTAAATGTTAAGTCCTTTACTTGAAACTGAAATTGTGGGAAAAAATGTGAAATCAGGAAAATTTCAACATAGAGCTAAGTAATGTATACCAAAATGTTACTTCCGATATCGATATATCTTATTATATTTCAACTTATCTTTTCTCTTTTTAATAAAATTAATTCTTGACTTGCCAGAAAAGAAGAGACAAGAGCAAAATTAATACTAACGCCTTTCAACGTGATAACGATTCAATTCCTACACGAACGTGAGTGAGGATATTTATAAGCACTTCTTAAATGGACTCTATTCTTAAGCGCTTGCTTTGATACATTATCTCTATCAAACTGGTTCGCTAGTTAAGTCCAGTCTTATCCCAACTTGGTCAAAATGGTTATCTGTCAAAACTTCTACCGTTTCCGTCAACATATTTCTGTGTATAGCAAGGATTTTTCCTCTTGTGCTGATTAAAACAAGCTCTGATGCAAAATTGAATTAGAACCTTGATTTACAATTGTCCACTGCGAAAACAGCAACCCAGCAGACTGTGAGATAATAGGTACACAGGCAATCGATGAGTAGTTCTATAGGCCAACAGCTATCCTATGTGTTCACTCACACTCTCTGACTCGAGGTATATTATAATTAGGTCGCATCTGTATATACGCACGAGTTAAGTTACAGATGTCGTTCGACGGAATGCGCGTGTATAGTTATGCAATGTATATGATATGT
>JABUQX010033288.1:52500-60000 GCA_015478945.1 Trachelipus rathkii
CCCAATGTCAAAAATGGTTTGATAATTTATAAATAATATGTAAGTTAAAAAAATATCAATTCTTATATACATATATATATATATATAATATTATATATAATATATATATATATATAATATTAATATATATATATTTAATTATATATATATATATATCTAATATATATATTATATATAATTAAAAATATATAAATTTGATTTGGCCTACTTGCAAGAAAATTTTGACCACGTGCCGCACTGAATATATATTATATATATATATATATATAATATATTATATATTAATATATATATATTATATATATATATATAAATTAATATAATATTATATATATATAATATATATTATATATATATATATAGAATTAAACTGATACAAAACATAAACGCGGTGTGATAGGTATTCAAAAATAACCCCTTAATTAATTTCACACTGCTGGGATGTAAACCTGGGCCCTAGCAGATGTCCGCTTAAATGTTTGACGAACACTGCCACGATGGACTAAAAGTAAAGCGCAAAGAATTGTTCCTTGTGGATGAATGTATCACCCACACGAACAGGAAGCCATGACGCACTCTAACACGCTCACAACTTCGGCCGAAGCGAGGGACTACGCCGCGCCTCTATGCGCAGTCGATGTCTGACCGGGGAATATATTGTATGGTATACACAACTGCTACAAATTCAACGCAGTGTGATAGGTATTCAAAAATAACCCCTATATATTTTACACTGCTGGATGTAAACGCTGGGCCCTAGAGATGTCGCGTAAGTGTTATTGACACCACGCTAAGATGGACTTAAAAGTAAAGCACGAAATTGTTCTGTGGTGATATATCACCCACACAACAGGAACCAACCACGACGCACTCTACCGGTCCACACTCGGCGTAGCGACAAACAGGGCAGCGCGCAAGAGTGAAAACTTTCACTCTAACCGGTGCCCTGTTTGTCGCAACACCCGAGTGTGGACGGGTGAGTGCGTCGTGGTTCCTGTTGTGTGGGTGATATATTCACCACAGGAACAAATCTCGCGCTTTACTTTTAGTCCATCGTGGCGTGGTCGTCAAACACTTACGTGGACATCTGCTAGGGCCCAGGTTCACATCCCAGCAGTGTGAAATTACTATAGGGGTTATTTTTGAATACCTATCACACTGCGTTGAATTTAGCAGTTGTTGTACATACAATATATTCCCCGGTCATAAAGTATTTCACTCTGCGCGGTGCCCTGTTTGTCGCTACGCCCGAGTGTGGACGGGTAGAGTGCGTCGTGGTTCTTGTTTGGTGGGTGATATATTAACCACAGGAACAATTCTCGCGCTTTAACAACAACATCGTGGCGTGGTCATCAAACACTTACGCGGACATCTGCTAGGGCCCAGGTTCACATCTCAGCAGTGTGAAATTACTATAGGGGTTATTTTTGAATATATATATATATATATATATATATATATTAATATATATTCAATATATATATATATAATATATATAATATATATATATAAATATAATATATATATATATATATAATATATATATATATATATATATATATATATATATATATATATATATATATTATAGTTACGGAGGTAATTATGAAAGTAAATTTATTAGCTCAAGGTTAATGTGGTAAAATGGAAATTGAGGAATGAATCTGGTTTTGTTAAACGTTAAAACGTATCTTGCTCAGTAAAATGGACGTGCAGAAGGAGTTAAGGCGCGTGTTGGGTAGAACTACCGTCTGTTGGGTAGATTTAACAGGAACGATAAAGTTTGCTTGTTAGGTTGATGTCAATGGCAGGTTTGTAATGTCGATGTAAAGAAATGAATACGTCCAATTTAAAGTAGGAGTAAAAACGTATAACATCTTTTTTTTTAACAAAAGAGGTGATAATAGAAAACGGTTGACTTTAAAAAAGTATAGTATTATATATAATATATATTATATATATATTATATATATATATATATATATATAATATTAATATATATATATATATATATATATATAGTATATATATATACGATTATATAATATATTATAATACGCGGTTAGTGGAGTAAAACGGTGCTTTGCTTACTATGTTTTGGTTGAATGAAAGTGAGAAAAACAGTTTGTTAGATGTGAACGTTTTGAAAGGAGCCGGCAGTGGGTATATCTGTCCGATTTTTGGTAGAAACAAAGTTAAAGGTGAAAGGAAGGTGGAAGTGTTAATTGCTTTTTTCCCATTATAAATTGAAAAAAATATTCAACAGCAGACAGTCGAAAAGTTATTAGCAGTAAAATGGAGAATAAGCGAAAGAAAGAGAGATATGGTACAAGAGACGTGACTCAACCAAGAGAAAAGCAAGTGCTCTAGATGATATACGTTTCCTAATTGGTGGGAAAGATAAATGCAATAAATGGAAGAGTGCAGAATTGGATGATATTATTAAAAGGAAAGAAAGGTTTGCAAGATGTTTGGCTATTAATAGCCAATGAATTTGAAGCGTACGAACCAAGGGTAAGAAAAGAAAACTAAAAAATAAAGTGAAAACATACATAGGAATGGCCAATGATAGTGGAATGGAAAGGTAAAAGAAGTAAAAAAATTATTTTGACGAAGATAAACCAAGGTCGAATTGGGTATAAGATTTAGATATGGAATAGGATCACGGTATTTCGAAGTCGTAGTAACGACGGACAATATTTTAACAAATTACAATGGCAGAATAACGAACAGAAGAGGGGAAAGAAAAGCCAACAAGGTCAGAGTAGAAGAGAATATTATGAAGGAACACTAGGAGTGAAAGAATGTGGGACATTATTACACAAGAATGAATAATGAATGATTTATAAGAAAACGAAAGGAGAAAATGTTCTGTTTCGGATGTCATCCAAGTTGGAATTTAAAAGAAGGGTACCTAACCTAAACCTAACCTAACTAACCTAACTTGTGCGTATCTCTTACCTTACCCAGCAAAACATTGAATATATAATCTCTAATCAATCACTCCACGACATTGTTAGGTTAGGTAGGTAGGTTAGGTTAGGTTAGGTTAGGTTAGGTTACCCTTTTTAATCCAACTTGGATGACATCCGAAACAGAACATTTTTCTCCTTTCGTTTTCTTTAAATCATTCATTATTCATTCTTTGTAATAATGTCCCACATTTTCACTCCTAGTGTCTTCCTTCATAATATTCTCTTTACTCTAACTTGTTGGCTTTCTTTCCCCTCTTCTGTTCTTCCTGCATTGTAATCTCACTTTAAAATTTCTCCGTGATTCCTCGGCTTTCGCATTACCGTGAAACATCATTCCTATCTAAAGTCCTTTACCCCAATTCGACCTTGTTTATCTCCTCCAACAAATAATTTACTTCTTTTACCTTTCCATTCCACCTATCATTGGCCATTCTCTATGTAGTTTTCACTTTATTTTTAGTTTCTTTTCTTACCCTTTCGTATTACTCTCATGTTCCCTGGCTATTAATAGCCAAACATCATGCAAAACCTTTCTTCCTTTTAATAATATCATCCAATTCTGCACTCCATCATTCGTTTTTTTTTCCACCAATCTTTTTCACAACGCAAACTCGTCTTGTAGTCATCACTATTGTTTCCTTAAAAAATCTTGTACCCTTTCTCTCTTTCTTTTGCTATTCTCCATTTTTCTGCTAATATTCTTTCGTACAATTCTGCTGAATATTTTTTCAATTTATAATTTCATTATTCTTAAATTCCAATTTTTTATTTCACCTTTAACTTTGTTTCTACCAAAATCGTTGACAGATATACCACCTGCCGCTCCTTTCAAAACGTTCACATCTAACAAACTGTTTTTCTCACTTTCATTCATACAAACATAGTCAAGCAAAGCACGTTTCTGCCAGCTAACCCGCGTATAATATAATATAGTTAATACTCTATATTATGTCATATCTGTATATGTATATATATATATATATATATATATATTATATATATATATAATATATATATATATATATTATATATATAATATATCATATTATATAATATATACTTTTTAAAGTCAACGTTTTCTATTATCCTACCTCTTGTAAAAAAAAAGATCGTTATTTACGTTTTTACCTCCTAGCTTAAATTGGCGTATTTTCTTTACAATCACATCTACAACCTTGCATTTTACATCACCGTAACAAGCAAAAACTTTCATGTTCTGTTTAAATCTCACCCCAACAGTCACGTAGTTCTACCACCAAAACCACCTGCTTAACTCCTTCTGCACTGTCATTTACTGAGCAGATACGTTTTAACGTTTACAAATACCGCAGATTTCATTCTCAATTTCAATTTTACCCACATTAATCTTGAGCTAATAAATTTACTTTCACATACCTCCGTAATATAACTATATAATACTATAGTATATAACTATATATATATTATATATATAGTATATATATTATATATATATATATATAATATAATAATATATATATATATAATAATATATAATATATATATTATATATATATATATATATTAATAATATTATATATATATATTATAATTCAAAAACTTAACCCCTATAGTAATTTCACAACTGCTGAGATGTGAACCTGGGCCCTAACAGATGTCCCTCGTAAGTGTTTGACGACCACGCTACGATGGACTAAAAGTAAAGCGCGAGAATTGTTCCCGTGTGAATATATCACCCACACAACAGGAACCACGACGCACTACTACCCGTCCACACTCGGGCGTAGCGACAAACAGGGCACCGCGCAGAGTGAAATACTTTTATGACCGCGGGAATATATTGTATGTTAACAACTGCCTACAAATTCAACGCAGTATGATAGGTAAAAATATCCCCTATAGTAATTTCACACTGCTGGGATGTGAACCTGGGCCCTAGCGATGTCACACGTAAGTGTTGACGAAACACGCCAACGATGGACTAGAAAGCTAAAGCGCGAAGAATTGTTCCTGTGGTGAATATATCACCACAAACCAGGAACCACGACGCACTCTACCCGTCCACATTCGGGCGTCAGCGACAATACTGGGCACCACGCAGAGTGTAAGTATTTCACTCTGCGCGTGCCCCTGTTTGTCGCTACGCCCGAGTGTGGACCGGAAGAGCGCGTGGTGGTTCCTGTTGTGTGGGTGATATATTCACACAGGAACAATTCTCGTGCTTTACTTTTAGTCATCGTGGCGTGGTCGTCAAACACTTACGCGGACATCCTGCTAGGGCCCAGGTTCACATCCCAGCCAGTGTGAAATTACTATAGGGGTTATTTCTTGAATACCTATCACATCTGCGTTGAATTTCGTAGCAGTTGTTATATCATAACAATAATTTCCCGGTCATAAAAGTATTTTCACTCTGCGCGATGCCTGTTTGTCGCGTACGCCGAGTGTGGACGTGTACGAGTGCGTCATGGTTCACTGTTTGTGTGGGGGATACACTCTCACAGGAACATTCTTTGCGCTATTATTTTAGTCCATCGTGGGCGTGGTGTCACACACTTACGCGGACTACTGCTAGGCCCAGTTCAACATCCCAGCAGTGGGAAATTACTTAAGGGGTTATTTTGAATACCTATCACACTGCGTTGAATTTGTATCAGTTTATTATAATATATATATATATATATATATATACTTATCTACGTATAACAATCTATACATCTTAAAGACCTATAATAATATCTAATACCTTAATCTCATAATAAATATATATATAATAATATATACTATATATTAATATAATATATAGTTAATATATATATATAATCAGTGGCGGCACGTGGGGTCAAAATCTTGAGTAGGCAATCAAAAAATTTTAATACTAATATATATAATATATATATATATATATTATTATATATATTATATATATAATATATATATATATATATATATATTATATATATAATATATATTATATAATATATATATATATATATATATATATGTAAATTGATATTTTTTGTTTATTTACATTTATTTATAAATATCAAATTTCTTCCTTTTGAACAGTTTCATATAATAAAATCACTGACTGTATTGCACATATTCTTACATGTTTAAATTTTAATATGGCCTACAACACTCAGGAAAGAATTTAGCAATTTTAATGACACTTTAAATCGAATACGATTCAATTACCCGTAATTTATAAAAACTAACAGCTCAATTTTATGAAAAACCACACAAAATCAGTAATAAATTATAATTTCAATAAATCAATATGAAAATATGTAATTATTACTACATCCACAAGATACTGTACATTCCAATAATAGCAGCAAAATACTACTTGTCTGGCCGAGGCAAATTATAGGTAGCAAGAACGACATGACTCATCAAGTTGAGTCTGGCGACTCTGATTTCAAGAATGAGTCAATGATTTTTTATGAAATTATAAATTAAATAATCGGTAATAAGAGATGATCAAGTTAGCATAAAATTAATTAATTAGTTAATTATATATTATATTGTTATTTATTTACTTGCTAACTGTAATTTAAATTGGATATTTTTTAAAAAAAACAAAAATGACTGCTACTAGAGTCAGAAGGCAAATACAGAGTTTGCCTAGAGCTAAAGAAAACCGAATTATTTTTTTTTAACTCGGAAAAGTAATAGTTGGCCCTGATTGTTAATATTAAAAAAGGAAATAGAGTTGAAATTTGAGTAGGCGACAAACTAAATCGGCCTCTGAAGCGCAAATTAATTATTATATATATATATATATATAATATATATATATTATATATATAAATAAGTAATTATACTATATTATATATATTTATATTATAATTATATTATATATATATATATATAAGTATATATTATTTATATATATATATGCTGACTTCTTTAAATAGTTTTTTTTTGGGTTCACTAAAGCAAGTAGGCGTTGCCTACTCTGCCTAACCCTGAAAACCCGCCACTGATATATATATATTATATATATATATATATATATATATATATATATATATCATATATAAATATATATATATAATATATATATATATATATATATATATATATATAATAAGACTTTTGGATGAAGATGGATTGGAGGTGCAAGGAGAAGGCACACTTTCTGGTGGAATGAGGTGGGTGAAGATAGCAGTGGATGATAAAAATAAAAGTTGAGAAGATGACTGAGGGAAAGAACAGCACAGAGAAAGGCAGACTATGTTACTACAAAGAACAGAGTAGAAATAGTGTAAAATCAGCCAAAAGGTAGATGGATATAGGAATGGCAGAGGTGCTGAATGCGGATGTTGTGGAGGAAAAGAAAAAGATATCTAGATTAGCTCAAGGAAGTTCAAGGAAGAAACTTTAGAATATAAAAAGCAAAGAAGGAGGGGTTCTTGCAACACCAGAGGAAATAAATGAAAGATAGAAAAAGTATTTCAGAGAGCTCCTGAAAATGTAGACGGAGGGAGAGATGGATGAGAGCAGGTGAGGACTTAATTACGGAAGAGGAGTATGAGGAGGC
>JABUQX010033288.1:67500-71965 GCA_015478945.1 Trachelipus rathkii
GAAAGGCAAACGGTCGTAAGAGACAATTTAGTAATTTTACAGTTTAGCGATTTAAAGAAAAAAAAATAATTAAACATTATGACTTCATTTCGGATTTATACTTGATAATATTACTTAAGTACATGCGCTACAACCCACAGAATTTCAATTTGTAAATTTGTTTTCTGTTTTTATTTTCTTATTTTACATTTCAAAAAAAAAAAAATTACCCTAAGGTTTGCTTAGTAAAAAAAAAATTATCTCATTTACTTTTTTTCTTTCATGGTTGATTTAAGGCCCCAAAATCGGCGTTGAAAGCCGAGACATATACCATTAGAGTCAGCAAAGTTTTTTTTTATTTGCACTGAAAACCAAATTTCGCCAAAACTGTCGTTTATGACCCTTTACCTTTCAATTGACGATATATATATATATATATATATATATATATATATATATATATATAGTTAGTATATATAATTTTATATTATATTATATAATATATTATTATATATTATATATATTATATATATATATTATGTTATATATATATATATAGTGGTATATATACTATAAATATAATATATTATATATATAATATATATATATAATATATTATATATAATAATATATATATATAATATATATTATATATATATATAATATATATATTATACTATAATATAATTATATATATATATATTACTATATGTGTGTTTGCTCTAACTAATATTTACCACCCTTTCAACCACATAAATTAAACTTCGATGATAAGTTTATTAGCGAAAATCAACAAAACGTCGATGTACTCTTCCAAAGATCTAAATAGATTATTAATGATGTGAACAAAGTCAGAAGTCAAAAGCATTTTATTCCTTCATTGTCGTGCCTCTTCGCAGGCAAATATATGTACCTATTTCTTCTCTCTTTATTTTGATATGTGATCAATTTCCACACATGAAAAACTTTTTTTTTTTTAGAACGATTATATCGTAATCCGCTTGTTGGAGTAAGGAATTGTTGATAAAATCTTTCAACAAGAATAGTCTTGTTCAAAGTTTTCTTTTTTTTTCAATTATTATTATTATTATTATTATTGATTTACCATACATATAATCATATCATATCTAACATTATTATTTATTATTATTATTATTATTATTATTAATTATATATTTTCGATTCGCATTTATTATTATTATGGGTTAGGTTATATTATATTAATTATTATTATTATTTTAATTATATTAGTATTATTTTTTTTTTTTTCATTAATCTTATTAGCTTTCTTTATCGCTATTATTATTATTATTATTATATTATTATTATTATTATATTATATTTATTATTATATTATTATTATTATTATATTATTATTATTATTATTATTATTATTTATATGAAAGGTTAAAATTAATATTATTTATTATTATTATTTATTATTATAATTAATTATTATTATTATAATTTATTATTATTATTATTATTATTATTTATATATTATTTATTCTTATTTTATTATTATTATTATTTATTCCATTATCATTATTTTCAGTAATATGTATTACTTAAATTATTATTATTAATATTATTATTAATTATTATTATGTATTATTATTAATATTTATTATTATTATTAATTATTATTATTATTATTATTATTAATTATTATAAATATATTATGTATATATTATTTTTTTATTATTATTATTATTAATTATTATTCTTATTTTTTTTTAGTTGTATTTTAAATTTGCAAAGTTTTTTTTTTTTATTTGTTTTTCATTTTTTTTAAGCTCTTTTTAAGCTTAATTTGCATTTTATGAGGACTTTGATGAGAAAGTTTTCTAAATTCCTAATATATATATTATATAGTATATATATTAATTAATATATATATATATATTAATATATAATTAATAATATATTATATATATATATATAATATAATATATATATATAATATAATATATTATATATATATATATTATTATATATATAACTGAGGAAGTGTGTTTGAAGCTTCAGGAAGAGAAAATTTTCTGGAGTACATGTTGTGAAATGAGATAGATGCAAAAATCCTTACAATCTCCAAAATGTGACTATGGACAAATCCAATCTAAAAAATCGTAAATTTTTAATGATATCAATGGATCACTTATTCAAGAGGGGTTAAGTTATGGCATCATGATCATAAGCACTTGCTCTATGACTGGTTTAAAAATCCTCATCAAAGGAATTGCAATTGGCTTATGTTCTTGTCCATTCTTACATTGATTTTGACACATGGTAGGCATTCTTATTTCTTCATTAACAGTGTGCAGTTATGTCAGTAACAAAAATGATTGAAAAATTTTTCATTAGTTTTTGCCAGAAAATATTTTAAATCGCATTACACATTGAGTATGATTAAGAGTAGTATTGCTGTCACTAATGACAAGGATTGTATGTAGTACTAAATCAGACGAGGAGGAGAGTTGAAATTATAATTTATTAAACCAATATCCTCGTGATTACAGATTTTAAAAACATTAAGAGACTTCTGAGAAAGTTCAATTATATAACTCCACCTAAATGTTGAACAATGTTTAAAACTAACTCTAAATAGCAAAATTCAATCGTACTCTCCACCTAACACCGTAATCTGAAATTAATGTATGTTATGCCATATTTGTAACTGAAAAATCCTGCCTATTTTTTCCTATTAAAATGGTGCCCTCCTTGGTGACCTAAAATAGTGCAAGTTGTTTTTACTGTGCCAATAAAGTTTCTAATGGTCCTCGTACTCCATATTGAATTGCGAACACCAATAAACCATACATTGCCAAGATATTTTCGACAGCTGAAAGATCTCTAAACATTTGTTCATCACTGCTTGCACATCTATCGTTGTCCATTAGAAAGTCGTTATTTTATTTCAAAGTTTCGCTAAAATATCCTTCTTGTCTTTCAACAGTCAATACACCTTAAGAATTTTCACCGGAACGACAAAATGATGCTTCCCTCATTTCTATTAATTAATATTTTCAAATTTTGAATGCCTTGATTATTAATTTTATTTTTCTTCTTTTAATTAATAATGAAGACACTCAAACATCAAAAAGGTTTAATTGGTAAGAGATGCGCGAGTTTTTCAGTTCTGAATTTTGGCGCATACCTTATTATATAATATATATATCTATATATATAACTATATATATATATATTTATATATATAAATAAATATCCTTTTTATTGTTTAAATTGTTTAAATATATTGTTATCTTAAAAATTTATATTAATATATGTAAATTTAATGTTAATATCCAAACATAAAATAGTGAATAACATTAAAAATTTATAATTTTTTTTCACTCTTAAAATTCACATAAAAAAAAATATTTTATAACTTTTTTTAACAAAAATTAAAAAAGAAACTTAACATAAATAAAATTGTCAAAATCCAATTTAATTTATGTAGACAATTATTTCACAATGCGTTTCAAAATGACGTCTACAAATCAAGAAGAAACCAATTTACAATAATTATTTTAATACTGTCACCTTGGTAATTTAATATATAGTTATAATATATTATATAGTTAAAATTTTTAAAGGTATTTAAGAAGAAAGCAAATTATAACTTGAACGGGTGACATGGGGTGATTATTCACCCTCACAACGTTAATCAACTCGATTACTGAAACCATATATATATATTATAATAATATATATATTATACTTCAAAATCTTAATTATAATATAATAATATTTATATCATATATAAGTAATTATATATATATAGTTATATAGTATATATATATAATAATAATACTATATAATACGAGATATATAAGCAGGGAAAATGTAACACATATAGCACGGTTGAATTGGAAAGAATTATTGCTGCTTAATTTATATTTCTGCGCAAAAATCTCAACGAATTGAGATCCTTTTTTCACCTGTGATTTTAATCATGTTTTAGGTCCTTCATGAAACATACCCGATACCTTCAACCATTTCTCGACACTTTCAACTTTGGTGGTAATTCAAATATATAACTGAACGTTCGAGAACTAAACTATAATTAAAGTTTGATGTGCATATATGTTTGATAATTAGGATGGCTTAGCAACATTTTAAACTTCTTATTTTATTATAAAATATATCGTCAGAGTGCTGTGATAGATAAAGCACGATTATTCTCCGATATTATTTCTTCATTTTTCTAAACGGTGCTTCAAAATTAAACGCTTCATTTATCGTTACATTCCCTAGATATTTATGTAGTAAAGGCATCCAATTGTCTCAGTAGATAAACTTTCTTTTTTGTTTTTGTTTTTTCTTTTAATTTTATTTTCTTTGAGTAAAGGGTATCCAGGTTTTGATCGATATCATTACGAACATTAGATGAATAAAAAAAAGAGAGTAGAAGAAAGCCACAGGGCGCTATCGAGACTGTCCAGTCAAGCCGAACCAGATCAAATCATCAAACATTCATGTTCAT
>JABUQX010033289.1:0-5000 GCA_015478945.1 Trachelipus rathkii
TTATTTTCCTATTTACGGTCCATAACACCTTATCTGAAAGATTATCCAATATCTTTGTCCGAACTTCCCCTTTTAGAAGTATCTGGCTATTTCTGTATCTTCAAAAGTGAAGAATATTCTTTACAACAATTGAATTTTTTATGTAATCTTATCAAAGGTATAATTTTATTTATTTTTTATTTATTTTTTGACTGACTTGAATATTCATTTCCTCATCAAATCTTCCTTTGACACTTGAAGCATATATATGACAGGGCCTCCCCATTGTGCTCGATTTTTTCACCCAGTAATGGCCGCTTCCTCTGTGAAGCCGTGGTGGTCCTGTCACATGACTCAAAAAAAAAAAAAATAAAATAAAATAGAGCTATCAGTACTAACAAATTAAGAGTATATATTAATATATATATATATATATATATATATTATAGGTGTATACTATAGTATATATAGGTAATAATTATTTTAGATGTGTATTATTATCGTATTATTGCAAGTGAGATCTCTGGATCAGGTTCTAGTTCACGGAATTTGCATAGGAACTATCAGGTCTACAAGACGAGGGAGTGCTTACTATCGAGAGCGATTTATTATATATAGATATATATAATTATTATATTATATATATATATATATAGTATATTATATTAATAGTAAGGCTTATTTATATATTTATTAAAAATAGTTTTTACAATGAGTCTTAATAAGATGTTAAATTTTTCTCAGCTTTCGGTCCTATTATTTTCTTGAGGTTAGATTTTGGTGCGAAGCTAGTAATCAAATTTTTTATAATTTTGTTAAGATTATGTAACAGTTGATATGAATAAGTATTTAAAATTTAAAGTAATTTTGTTTCTTATAATTTTTTGAAAAAATGGTGGTGGTGGTATAGAATGTTGTTTAGTGTGGGATTGAACGTATATTCTTCTTTTTAAATTAGGAAGGTTCTGTATGCATAGTGATTTCTAGGAGTTTAGTTTGGTGGGGTCTAGTAACCTCTAAGATTGGGCAACGTATTCTTTTATGTTTAATGTTGTGATTGAGAGACTAGATTCTATGTGAGTTGAGAGCAGAATTTTGAGAGTCGGATGTTAGATCGTGTTTATGGTTTTGAACCAGTCTTTTCTGATAAATTATTTATTTGTTTCACCTAAATGATAATTGTGAGGGGTCAAGTGAGGCAGGTGGATTTGTATATGCATTGAATTGTTATTTTATGTAAGTGATTGGGGTTTGAAGATTCTTTGAGAGAAGATATGTGTTAGAGAAGTTAGTCTTATGGATGAAAGTAAGTTTTGAGCGATTTGTTTATGTGGTAGGTGAAGCCTTTTACTAAAGGTTCTGAACCTCAAAAACCTATACACAGTTACATCCAAGACCTTGCGGAAAGGGCTAATCTCATCCGAGACCAGGCTCGCCAACATCTTCAGCAAGAAACAACTACACAAATGAATAAACAACATAAGAAGGCAACTTCAATTCCGATTAGGGTTGGCGATTATGTGTTTGTAATTGACGTCAAGAAACCAGGGCAAAGTCCGAAATTGTTTTCGAAGTGGACCGGCCCGTTCTTGGTCAAACAGTTAGTCCATTTCAATAAGTTACTTTTGCAATGTTTAAAAACTTCTAAAACTTTTATTGTGCATAGGGACAACATAAAAATCACTAAACTTAGAGCTAATAATTATTCCAATTTCTACTACCAAACCAAAGAGTGATCTTGTACCATCTAATAAACCCCCTCCTAATATAGTTCAACAAATTCAACCCCCTCCCCCCACCCCACCAATTCCCAACACCATCTATTTTAAGAGACAACTTCCACCTTCTTTGCAATCACCACAGAGAAATCTCTTACCTCCCCCCCCCCCTCAATCTCCCCCTCCTTCCCCACCTCAATCTGATTCACCTCCCCTTCCTCAAACTTCTTCTCACCTTCCACCTCAATCTCCTTCTCCTCCTCCTTCCCCATCTTCTCCTTCACCTAGTTCTCATCTACCACTTCCTTCAACTTCTCACTCAACTCCCCCATCTCAATCTCTTTCACAACCTACCTCCCACGCCCACCTACCAAGCCCAAAGAAAAACTTCTTTTTCTCCCCCTCCCCTCCAAAGAGAATGTCCTTTAAAGGTTTTCCCACCAACATACCCCCCAGATTATCTTTTGATGAATCTCCACCATCACAGCCTTCTGCACCTCACATTCAGCCTTCAGCACCTCACTTACAGCCTTCAGCATCTCAAAGTCAACCTCCAACAACACCCCCATTACCACCAAAATATCACTTCAAAGTAGCACATCCGATTCCAACCCCACACCCACCACCACCACCTCCACCTATCCCACAAGACCTTTACAACCTCCTCCATCATTCCCACTACCTTCTCCTCAAGACACAACTCCTATCCCCCCATCCACACCTAGAAATACATCACCTCCTTCTCCACCAGATAACCGATCCAGAGACCACACTTTTGTCCCAAATTTCCCAATGAGAAACACAAACATCCCTCATCCCATGGCTTTAAGGGACAGACAACAAAGAAACTAGAGGGGGCAGGCAATATTATTTACCACCACAACAAAATATTCCTCGCGGTAGAGGTTTTCCACCAAGACATCACAAGCCGTGAATATTTATTTAGTTTTCTTTTAAAAACCCCCAAGGGGAGAACAATTTATACATTTACACCAATGTATAAATATAAAAACATATTAAAAATAGACATTTTTAAAATATGCAAAATTGGAAAAGTTAAACCCATTTTCCAAGAATTAAGATATATTTTTTTTACAACAAAATATTGAAACGAAAACCATCTCTCATAAAAAAAATTTTTTTTTAATATATTTTCTCACAGGAATCATGCATGCAATTTGGTTCTGTGTTCAAATATTATTATCAACTTCTTTGCTTCTGGAAAACAGAATATCAAATATCGAAGTACATCCCAGGATTCATAGCAAAAACGACATAGACAGAATCAATTCATCACTTCCTACTCTAGAAATAACACACAGACTTAAAGAGGGTGCTCACAGGAAATATACCAACAAATACAAAGGGTAGTAAGCAAAAATATTAACCTATCATCTATTTATATTCCTTATTTGCAAAACCGGTATAGAAGTAGATTTTACCAAGATGAAAATAATACCTCCCCAGAATTAAGTTATATAACAAGGTTATTGGACGAAAGTCAAAAGAAATTCTTAGCTTTGTCAAAAGATCCCTGGGTTCTATCTCATGTAAAAACTCAGCCTTCAGCACACCCCAGGAAAATCAAAAGAGGTCTTATGGACATAGGCTGGTCAGCGTTGCAATACCTATTTGGAACCGCCACCATGAATGATATCCAAAAGCTCAAAACAAGAATAGATATGTTACAAGATACACGAACCCACTTGTATAATTTAAAGGAACAAATACACAATAATACCAACACCTTAACAGCCATAACAGATAACCTAACAATAATCCATCTCAAAGTACGGTTAAAGTTCATCAAATTTCTTCAATAGAGGCTTCAACAAGAGCTCTTAAAGTAGAACATTTTCACCCTCAACTAATAGAAAAGACCATCTCAGAATAATTATATAATCTTATTAAGGAACAGTTTAGAACATTCTGGGAAAACGCCAAAGACACTAACACTCCTCTGAAATTGTATTCATACTTGAGCATCATAACTGGAAACTTTATTCCAAACAGCGCAGTCAAACTCTACATCACCCAACCAATTACTTCTCTCACCGTGAACCTTCTACCAATTTTCACTTTCCTTTCCTGGTCTTATACTCCAAGGAAATCACCCTAAACATCATTATGCGCACATCTTACTCTTTCTCCGAAGAAACCCTTATGAGCTTTCAACATCCATCCCATTTTCCAACACCTTTCAATGATACTTATTCTAGAATCATACTACATAACCCCTATCCATATTACTTTTTAAACCATAAAACATTAAAATTTACCTACAGCACAAGTCTTTCAGAAGATATTTGCAAACACTCAAACGATAATTACATTTGCTTTCCTTCAAACCCTATACATCAAATAGATTATCAAGATTGTATCTTGTCAGCCATACTTTCCAAACCCAACACTACATTCTGTAATTATAATATCTACCCTTACCAGTTACCTTACACTCTTAAAGTTGGAAACTATACTTTAATCTCCTTTCCTTCGCCTATAACCGCTTCTATCTCTTGCCCTATGAAACAGCCAAATTTAGGCACTAGTGCAATATTCTCCCTCCTCCAAGGATGCACCCTGGTATCTGAAAATTACTCTTTCAAATACCCTCCACACTCTTCCTTGCAGACCAACTGGCTTTCAAGAGAACCTCAGTTTCTGGAACACCTAGAGACATCTTATGACTTCCTTCCAAATATAACTTCTTTCACTTCAAAGTTGAAATTAAAATCTATTCATCCACATTGGGACGCTTCGTTAGATAACATAAACAAAACTTTACGGACTCAGGAATTAATCAACATCCATTCATTTTCCATATCTGGTTTTTCCATTTTTATTGCTATTCTCTGTACGGTAGGAATTTACTACTTTTATATAAAACTCCGTCCGATTCAGTCCGCTCCTGCAGCTCCTCCGGCAGCCCCTTCAGTAGTACCGAGTATCCAATACACCGTCCTTCAGAGAGCTCCAATACCAGAACCTAAACCAACTTCACCAGTGTATCCCGCAATAGAGCCAATCTATTCAAACCCGTCTGCCCAAAATAGCTTAATATAATTTTTTTTTTTTGGCAAAGGGGACTCTATACAAAAAATTATTTTTGCATAGTTATTTTGAAGGAAAAACTTACTTTCCTTCAAAGCATAAATTTTTTTTTTATATATAAAAATTATATAGATAAATCTCAACCCCCCCTTCATTTGTCTTCCCGTTTTTTTTGATTGGCTAGCAAAGCGTCGCCCGATGCTTTCCCCATTTCCCCACGTAGATCTCAAAGCCTTTGTTTATTGAGAGACT
>JABUQX010033289.1:15000-19611 GCA_015478945.1 Trachelipus rathkii
GATGTTCGAGTCCCTGGCGCGAAGTGCGAAAATTTTTCTTTGTATATTTTTGCAAAATTTGTTGCAGCAAAGATGTTGTGCCCATTCGGCGTTCTTTGACTTTGATTGGTTGCTCTTGTTACCCAGGAAAACCCAAGCAGAATGCCATGTAGCCCCAGCAGGTGTTCCAACCACCCTCCTGTCCATTTAAATAAGTACTGAGTTTCAAAACAGTGATTCGAAGCAATATATAAGAAAATTGGTTCCGAGATGCCATCTTTTTTCTGGGAAGGTGGATCGGACAAGTGAAAGAGCTTCCTGTACATTGTCTAACGGCGAACGCTGTTGTCGATGGTTTCGGAGTCCTGGTGCGAGTGAAATTTTATATTCTTGTCTATTATTGCAAATTTGCCGCAACAAGCATGTTGGGCCCATTTCGAGCGTTCCTTGACTTTGGTTTGGTTGCTCCTGTAACCCAGGAGCACCCAAGCAGAATGCTATATGTAGACACAGCAGGTGTTCCAACCACAGCCTCTTGTCGATTTAAAATAAGTAGGCGCCCGCCCCCCCCCGAAGTTTCAAAGCAGGGATATCGGAGCAGTAAATTAAAAAAAAACTGTTCCGATATGCCTTCTTTTTCTGGAAGGCGGATCGGACTAGTGGTAGAGCTTCCTGTACATCGTCTAACGGCGACGCTCTGTTGTCGATGGTTCGAGTCTGGCGCGAGTGAAATTTTTTCTTCTTCTTATTATTGCAATTTGTCGCAACAAGCATGTTGTTCCCATTTCGGCGTATCTTGACTTTGGTGGATACTCCTGTAACCCAGGAACATCCATGCAGAATGTCATGTAGCCTCAGCAGGTGTTCCAACCACCTCTTGTCGATTTTAAATAAGTCCTACGTTCAAAGCAGTGATATCAAGCAAGCGAGATTAGAAACTGTTCTGTTATAATCTTCTTTTTCTGGGAAAGGTGGATCGGACTAGTGGTAGAGCTTTCTGTACATTGCTCTAACGCGACGCTTGTTGTAGATGGTTGAAATCCTGGCGCGACGTGAAATTTTTTCATTGTCTAATTATGCAATTTGTCCGCAAAAGCCTGTTGTGCACATTTCAGCGTTTCTTTGACTTTGGTGTGGTTGTTCCGTGTAACCCAGGAACACCTAGGCCAGGATGCAGGTAAGCCCCAGCAAAGGTGTTCCAACCACTCTCTCTGTCGATTTAAACATAAGTAAAGAGTTTAAAAGCAGTGATATCGAAGCATTAGATTAGAAATCTGTTCCGATATGCCTTCCTTTTCTGGGAAGGCCGGATATTAAATTAAATATGTAAGCTCCCGATTATTATAGTCAAACAATTATACCAATCCAGAGAATCTATAAAAACTATTTTCTAAATTGTTAAAATTCGTGACATCACCTTATTAGCATTATGCTATCCTTATTATGCTTATTAGCATTTGAAATTGGGCTTTTCCACGTGGTATGGCTTTGAGAGGTATGACGTATGATTCATTTATGACGTTGAGGATATTTATTGGCTATTTTAAAGAGATTTAGCGAGTTTTTTTCCTGAAGATGTTCTATTTTGTCGACGAGTCATATACAAAAACAAAAATAAAAAATTTTAAAAAAAATTTAATTTTAAGTTTATATAATTATAATATTATATATATATTATATCCTATATATATATTAATATATATATATATATATATATAAATATACTTATATAACTATAATTCCCACGCAAACGTAGAAATGAATTCTGAGCAATTTCAGACTTTCGGCTCGGCTAAGGTTTTCTACATTTGACATCTGATAGGCACTTCTTTTGGTAATATATTTTCAGCCTAAAAATATTTGCTTGAATAAAAATTTAATACCCAAAATCAACTTCACGGCTCCGACTAAGGTTTCTGCCCTAATTTAAAAATTGTTCAGCACGTCTTCTGGTAATATTTTTTCAAATTAAAAAATATTTTTCGAAAAAATTTCATACTCGGCTCCCGCTCCGGAATCCGACTAAGGATTCTGCACAATTTTAAAGATTATTCAGCACGTCTTCTGACAATATATTTTTCTCCTAAAAAGTATTTAAATGAAAAAAATTCATACCCAGGAAATCCCGGCTCCGACTACAACCTAAGGATTCTTGGACTTATTTGTAAATTAATTCAGCACATCTTCCTGGCAATATTTTTCATACCTAAAAATTAATTTATTGAAAAATTTCATACCTAGGATCCGGCTTCCCCAACTCCGGCTTCAGATCCGGCTCCAGGATCAACTAAGGTTTCTGTACCCATTTGAAAATTGTTCAGTTAAGTCTTTTGACAATTATATTTTTCCACCTAATAAATATTTTCTTGAAAAAAATTCATACCAGGATCCGGCTCCGACATCGGGTTCGGCTCCGGATCTGACTAAGGGTTTTGTACTTAATTAAAAATTGGTTCAGTACGTCTTTACAATCATAATTCTTTCACTTAAAAATCAATATTTCCCTGAAAAAAAAATCATACCAGGACCCGACTCCCGGCTCCGTGTAAGGCTTTGGCTTTTGGATTGCCAACTAAGTTTTCTGTACTCATTTCCGATTGTTCAAGTCTTTCTAACCCATCCTCTCATACAAACCCTTACAATTAACTTTCACCATATTTCTCTGAGCAAAAAAACCGGATAATCGGCTCCGCCGCTCCCGACTTTGACTTCGGCTCCGGATCGACTGGTTCATGCACTATTTGAATTTAGTCTCAGCCACCACTGCATCAAAATTTTTAACCTAAAAAAAATATTTTTAAATAAAAAAAAAAAATTAAAGGAACGGCTAGAATCCAGCTCCATATCCGACCTTCGGTTTCGTCCGATCCGACTAATGTAATCTACACATATTTGAAACAATGTTCAGCATTTAAATCACCAATGCAAATAAAAAAAAAAATTTTTTTCTCTCTTCTTTGAAAAAAATTTATAACCAGGATCCGGATCGGGAATCCGACTAAAGTTTTCTGCCTCTATTCTCGATAAACTGTTCACATGTCCCCCCTTCTGGGCAATAACTTTTATTTTAAAAAATATTTTTTTGAAAAAACTTTAATACTCCGGTCTGGCTCTAGCTCGACACCAGTTCCACTCCGTACGTCGCTTTTTGGCTTCCGGCATCCGACTAAGGTTTCTGTACTTTTTGAAAAAATTGTTCAGCACATCTTCTTCCATTAAAATTTTTCACCATAAAAAATATTTCTTGAAAAAAAATTCATACCCAGGATCCGGATCCGGCTCCGGCTCCGCTTCGACTCCGGCTCCGTATCCGACTAAGGTTTCTGCACTATCTTGAAAAATTGTTTTAAGCTATCGTCTCTCCTGGCAATAATAATTTCTCAAAAAAATTTTTTCGCAAAAAAATTAATACCCAGGACCCGGCTCCGGCTCCGACTTCGGCTCCGGACCGATCTAATGGTTTCTACACTATTTTAAATTGCTTCAGCAAGTCTTCTGAAATAAATTTTTCATCTAAAAACCTAAAAATATTTCCCGAAAAAAAATTCATAAGCAGTGATTCCGGCTTCCGGATACGCACTTCGGCTCCGATCCGACTATCGTTTCACACTATTTGCACAAATTGTTCCGCACGTCTTCTGGAGATAAAATTTTTCACCTAGAAAAAATATCTTCTGAAGAAAATTCATACCCAGGATCCGTGATCCGCTTCGGCTTCTCGGCTTCGATTCCGACGCTAGGTTTCTGCCTATTTGAAATTCATTTCAGCACGTCTTCTGACAAAAAAACTTTTCACTAAAAATTTTGTGGCGATCCGACACACAAGCAACCTTCCAGCTGCCCCGCGGATAGCGAGAGCCGGAAGGGGTTCTAATAGCCTCCCGTTTAATTCGTTTGGTGAAGCTCCAACGTGTTATCCCGCCACCCGTTCAGCTATCACTGGTTCGATCTAATATAGTATAGGATTATGTGGTCGTTGGTCCGCGGTGACTAATGTCCGTTTTTGAACACCAACCCTTCGACAGATAACCCGTTCCCGCCTCTCCCGTTCTCCGACTTTGATTCCTACGGAGTGAAGCACCTCGGTGGATTTTTCTCAACCGCCCGATCCTCTAAAACGGACGTGGGTTTAGCCCGTTCCCTTCCCGCTTCCCGACTGTCCTTAGGACAGTGAAGCCCTACGTGGATTCCCCTTCCCCGTCCGTTTTTCCCGCTCCGATGCAACTCGGCGTGGCCCGTATCCAGCTCGACTTCGCCCGACTCGCGCCTGTTTTTTCCCTTCGGCAAAGGGCAACCTCTCGGGAAGTGCCCCCGTGGATCTAAGCGTCCGGACCGGGGCCACTGACTCCAGTGAATCCCCGGCCGCTGTCCTGTCTCGCCTGGAAGGGCAATGTCTCGGGATGTCCCCGCGGATCTCAACGCCTGGACCGGGGCCACGACTCAGTGACAGTCACCCGGCCCTGTACCTGTCCTCCTGCAAGGGCATCCTCTTATTATGGCCCTCACGGCGGCGGGCACCGGGAAGTTTAACCAACACAGTAAGTCGCTAAAATGAACACCTTCTCTATTTTGTTGCCTTGATTGACAAGGGCCTTTCTTCCTTAAAGCTATTTCAATATTATCGGGAACAAC
>JABUQX010033290.1:0-20000 GCA_015478945.1 Trachelipus rathkii
AGTTGCCTCGCATAATTTTTTTGAAAACTTTTATATTTTTGCATGGCGTTAATGTTACCTGAAAGTTCAGAACCAACAATTTTTGTAGATTTACTCTGTTTGTAACAGGGTGAGCCAAAATGTTTGACCAGGTGGAGCAAAATTTATCACTTAATAAGTATACAGAAGGTCAAGCATTTTCCCCAGAAAAGGCAATTTCTTATACAAAATATCCTTAGAAGCTGTTTTGTTAGCGATACTTTAAGGTACATTTGGCCTTTCCGTTTTTTTTTTTTTGGGAAAATAATATTTCACAATCAAAATAAAAATCGAAAAAATTGTGTTAAAAAATCGAAGAAATTTCCATTTTCGTGGGTGTATTATTTAAAGAAGGAAAATAATTTGACGATATAAAATTTTGTGTGATGAAACATACTAAAGTAGGGTTTAACTTAAATATTTAATTGAAGTTTGGTAAATATTTTTTAAAACAATTTGAGATAGTAAAAATAAATTTTCGAAAAATCGGTAACTTCGCAACCGTAATATCTCTGATGGGTAAGTGGCTAAAAATCTGAAGTTTTCACACATTATACTACTACTATAGATGTTCCTTCACCTGCAATATTGGCTTTGGTTTTTGCTTGTTTTAAGAAATACAGCATTCAAAAATGCCCAACAAAAGAAAAAAAATTTTATATTGTTTTGATAGCTATTATTATAGTTTTTCTATTATATGTGGACACTCTTTTTTCAATTAAAGAAAGGTTTTTTAAGTAGCAAATAGATTTATATTTTAACCATATATAAAAAATTTAAGTAAATTAAATTAAACCTAATAGTCAAAAAATTTCAAAAGTGGAAAATTTTTTTTTTTTTTTTTTTTTTTGCAAAAAAATTCTAAGACCTCGTGAATCTCGCTATGAATTAGATTATTCAGAATTTTGAACTTAGATGCATATTGGTGGAAGGTCTATTTTAAATTTTCCATGTAAAAAATTTAAAATATTAAGCTTTTTTTAAAGTTATAAGTTTTTTCAATTTCAGGGTAAAATCGGTCGGGCGTCGGGAAAGCCGGTCAGTATAAACTTGTAAAAAATGTCCATTTTTTTTTCGTTATTCAATAATATTTTTCTAATTTTTATGTATGGTAGGCTATAAGACATTTGTTTAATGTTTTCGTATACATATCTTTCTTCTATCTAGTGTAAGGAAAAAAAAAGTTCATGTGAAACTCAATCATACCATATAAAAAAAAAAAAAAAGTGCCTATTTTTTTAAAAAGTGCAAATTATTATGTATACCTACTATTATTAATTATTAAAATTGATTGTCATAAATTAAATTTATAATGTGTGAAAAAATTTTCGTCAAAAAGGTTCATGTGAAATTGTGCGTACATAGGGCCTACTCGTAATATAAGTTGCCAATTTATTGTTAAAGCTTTGAAATAGTTAATTATTTTATTAGAAATTATTAAAAATATTGTCATAATTCATTTTTTCAATGCTTATTAAGCATAAAAAAAAATGCTAAAAAAAAAAATTTCAAAATTTGTTAAAAATTAACGTTTGCAAAATTGGTTAATAAATATAACTTAGACTTGTTTCATACCAAATTAATTCGATATAATATTATTTAGAACTCTACTTACATTTAAATTATATTTAAATTAGTTGGCACAAGAACAAAAGAAATAATATTTAATGACCGGCTTTCCCCGACGCCAATGACCGTTTTTCCCGAATTCAATTTTTGAAAATATGGAATTTTCAAAAAAATTTTAATGATTTTCCTCTGAAATTTTTATCATGATAATTTTTATAAAACCTTAAGGAAACTCTAAAGTGTGAGAAAAAACTATCTAGTATAGAATGTAACTTAAAATTTCATTTTTCATGATTATTAAAAAACAAAAACGGCGATTTTTGACCGATTTTCCCCATTTTACACTGTATAATAGTATATATATATATTATATATATATATTATAATATATATTCATTATATATATATAATATATATATATATATTATAACTATATATATACTAACAAACATAGCATACAAAAACATTTTTTAAAGATAAAGAGGCCCGTTTATATTTTTCATTTAAGAGAGAACATGTAAGAGCGACCAGCTTTCTGCAAGAGTTTTTGCTTTCTTACAGAAATTTATATAGCGCTTTACTGTGCTCACTGTTAAACCGGAGAATTCTCTCACATCATAAATGTTGAGCTGAAAATATTGAAGAGTAATATTATATATATATATATATATATATATAATATATATTATATATTATATATATATCAATATATATATATATATATATATATATTATATATATATATATATATATATATATATATATATATATATGTTTAAAATGATGATTAACGTTACCTCAATAAGATAATATGGTATCTCTGCTTCGATCCTTTTTCAAATCATGGTGAAGAGAGAATGGATAATTATAAGGATCTTTCAATGACTTCGTGACTTGACGATGATGATATATTTCCTTTGTTTCAGGTAATACCATTGAATGTTTCGGTTCGCAAATCGCGCATGCTCCAGGTTCTTGGGGCTCTTGATTCAATTCTTTCAATGTCTCTTTGCTCCTGTTCATATGTCTCTTTCTCCTGTTCATTATATTTCTTCTCTGCTGTTTATTCTCGGGATTGGTCTTCTAACATGATGATTCTTAAATACTTAGTCATTCAATTCTTTATTAAACAATAATTAAGTCGTTGAAACTGAGAGCTGCAAACTTTAATATTAATTTACTAAACACATATTTCTATTTATTCATTTATTACATTTTGAGTTTCGAGAATTTCTGAAACAATAATATTAAATATATTAGTTCATTATTATACTAGCAATGTTTTCTGCGTTTTAATAATCAACTACCGCTACGACGGTACATATACTTCTTTTTTTCTAACTATTAAACATATAATATAAAATAATATCAAACTCATACTATTTTTTTCTTTTTCCCTTTTTTTTTCTATTTCTATTTTTTTTTCTTCTTATTCTTTTTATTCCTTGCTATTTTTGTCTTGCTATATGTATGAGTATGTCTTCATATTTACTTTGTTAACATATCAGTATAATTTTCTTCTTTACACCCTCTATGTTAAAGATGTCTGCGCATCTGTTCCTTGTGATTTATTCCATTTGATTTCTTCATTCTTTTTCTCGATATTTCTTTGATATAGGCCATATCTATTCTTAGTCTTTTATTTAGTACTGCCGAAGTTGAGTGTAGCGCTCTTTCAAGGCTTTGACAATCTGTTCTCATCAATATTGGTAGTTTTTCTTCAGTTATTTCTTCCCATAAAGCTTTCAGATATATTCCAGCATCGGCTGCCTCACCTAAACCAACTCGCCTCTCGCTTCTAGATGGATCTCGCACTCTCCTGTTGCCCACTTTTTATTTCCCAATATAGCGAGGACTCCTGTGTTAAATTCATCTACTTAACATTATTATGTACCAATTGGATTGTCCATTTCCCACGTTATTAAAAGAGGCATCTGAAAAGATTTCCATTTTTGTTCTTCCTTTAAGGGTAGGAATGATTATTAGGTTTTCCTTTTCTTTTACTTGTTCAATAATTTTTATTACTTTTTTCATATCTCTTGTTGTTGCCGTTTTTTCATATCTCTTGTTGTTGCCGTTTTACAAAATTTACTTCTTTCACTTACATTGTAAGATATTTCTGGTCTGGTTTGTTGAGCTATCCAGTTTAATTGTCCAACCATTGATCTGTATTCTGTTTGTTCTTCTTTATTTAATATCCTCTCTTCCTTAAATCTTTTTTTATCTGGTACTTTCATATTTCTTACATAGGAATTCTGCTCTAGGATAATTTCCTCATTTTGTTGATCCACGTTCAAACCAATGTAACAATTTCCTTTCACTCTCTTTTCCTATTTCCAATTTTCTTTTTAGTTCTAGAATTATTTTTTCTTCAAACTCAGTATTCCCTCCATAGCAAATATCGTCCACATGTATGCACATGAGGCCGATGATTCGGCTGTTTTTCCTCCAATACACTATAGTTGGTTCCAACTTACTCTTTGTTCCTCCAAGTGATTTTATTATGTCCATGATGCTTTCGTACCATATTCTCGCTGCGTCTTTTAAACCATACACAGTTTTCTTCAACTTCCATAGGTAGTTTGTTTTTGCTTCTCTTGGAGGTTTTAAATACACATTTCTCTATATGGGTTTCCCTTGTAGATATGCTGTTTTAATATCTAATGTTTTGCATTTCCAATCATTTTTCTGAATTACAGCAAGACACATTTTTAATGATTCGTTGGCACATGTCGGTGAATCAGTTGTTAAGTCTCCTTGTTCCTCAAAACCTCGAGCAACAAGGCGGGCTTTGCATTTTCTTCTTCCGTTTTCTGACTTTTCTGTGATGATCCATCTAGTCGTAATTGCTTTTTGATTCCTTTCTTGTACAGCCTCATACACTCCTTTCTTTTTCCAGCTACTAAGTTCATCCATTTTTGCTCTATGTATCTCTTCATTTTCGAAATCTCCCAACCATATTTCATCACCTATATGTTTTATTTCTTGAAAATTTCTCAAATCTATCCATTTTCTCATTTCCATGATCTAAAATCATAGTATGTTGTAGCTATCTGACATTTTTGGCTTAGTGCTTTCCGTCTACTATTAGTCTTATTCTTAATTTTTTCCTTTGTTCTTTGTCCACTATCTCATAAGACCCAATTTCACCTTCGGTGTTTCTTGTTCTTTCTCTCCTTGGTTCTCTTTCTGTCTCCAGTTCCATTTCGCTTGTCTTCTTGCTCTTCTTTGTATTAACCACGCTTACTTCATGCGTTCTCACTTTCATCCCTTCTGATCCATAAGTGGGTGTTCTGATTCAGATGTACTTCTCTTTGATTTCTTCTTTCCTTCTTCAATATTCCTGTTTGTCTTATTCTCGTGATATGCACTCTAGCTACTTCTCGTAGGGTGCCCCCATGTTTTACTACTACTGTCTTTCCATCACTACCGATGACTTTCGCAGGACCTCTCCAACATTCTCCAATGTTTCTTTATAATACACAAGATTCTCCTATTGTTTGCTCTTCAAATGATGTCTCTTATGCAGGCTTGGGACAAGGCCTTCATTTGTTTAATTTCTTATCAGGCCTCCTGTTGTACGTGGATTATTCTAGCCTTTTCTCTTGCTTGTAGATTCTCCAAGAGTGTGTCATATGCATTTTCATAATCATCCATTATTATTTCCTTGTTGTTTATACTCTGTGATGTGTAGTTGTTTTTTTCCGAAAACTATCTGATTAGGTGATACTCCGTCTTTCATCAATAAGCTATTCCTAGCTGCTATTGTCCACATCAGTGCTATCTCCCAGTTTTTTGTAGTATCCTCTTTCAATTTCCTCACTCCATCCTTCACTAATCCCACCATCTTTTCACATGTTCCATTACTCCAGGGACTTTCCGATGGAGTTGCCATAATGATGATTCCAAATTTTTCCGTTAGGATTTTCATTTCCTCATTTTGGAATTCCAATCCATTGTCTGATAAAATTTTCCTAGGTGTTCCGAGTACAGACAGCCACTTTCCCATAAATATTTTTTTACCACTGTCAGTGGATTTTTATCTTTATCCATGCTGCCTGACAATAGTTCGTTGCTAGATCCACCATCATTAAAAATCTTCTATTTTCTATTTCTCCTAAATCAAGTGCCACCACGTCATTAAAATGTTTTGCCATAGGCATTCCAACTATTGGCCTAGCTGGTGTTCTTTTATATTTTATACAAGTATCACACTTGCCTACTATGTCTATTATTTTCTCTTCCAAGGTCTTCTTGAATCTTTGATACTCTTCATTATTCTTATATGCATCATTGCAAATTCCTATTAGTTTTCCACTACTAGCATGTCCGAATTGTAAATGCAATTTTTCTATTCTTTTTTCCATTATTTCCTTGTTGGTCCACCATTCCATGTCTATTCGAAGCCACATCTTGTGCGGTTCCAGTTTCTTTATCAATGCAATCTTCAGATGTTTTTCATTCTTCCCTTTACATGGTATTATGTAGTCTAAAAAACGCTTCATTATAATTACTTCTTAATTTACCAAATTTAGATTTAACTCTAATTAAGCCATCAGAATCTAGAAACAAATTTAATTGATTAGCCAGATTAGTTGATTTTACAGCAAGAGGATTCAATAAATAATCATATGTATCTGAAAAGTTAGTTTTTTGGGCTCCTTTATGAACCAATGAACAACTATCTTTATAATTACAGCTCATATTCATAGAGGGGAAGAGATAAAGGTTTTTTGACTTTACTCTAAGTTTTAATGTAAGTATATATTTCCTAATATAGTGAGTCATCCTGCACATTTTCCCAATAGAAGAAAATTTATTTAGTGCTATTATTGGTTTCCACTGATCAGAGGAAATACTATTAATCTGAAAGTTAAAATGAATATTGAAGGGGACTTCAAATGAGAAAGTGTCAACACATTCATTTTCAGTTGACCCTTAAAATAGTTCGTTTTCTGTAACACACTGTGAGAGACACACCTAGTAACCATATCTGCAGGGTTATTTGGACCCTTAATATGGTGAAAAACAACCTCAACCTGTCATCACTTAAAGGGTCATCCCAAGTAATGCTTCCATCCATCTGCAACCCATGCAGAAACAGTTTTGCCCTATTTCTACAAGGTAAAGTTAATGCAAGTGGATCAAAGCAACTATTCACAGATGAAAGTATGGTTCTTAAAGTATTAGCCTCTAAATTTAATTTTACAGGTTTATTTGTAAAAAGATCTTGGTCCTTAGACCACAAAATACCTAATAATTTGGTTTGTAAGGGTTCTTCAGAATCCTCACAAAACTCAATTCCAATTCTATCAAATTGACATGAGTAGCGTATTCTTCCTTAATCCTCGCGATCGTGTTACGTGAAATGCCCTCCGTTGCTCCACACGACCAGTCGTGAGGTAAGCTGGCGGTCACTAAGCCGCCTAGTCTAGTATGCCCACTCTCTCTAGGCAAAGCCAGGCCGTCCATCGGACGGACCCGTCCGATATCGTGACTTCCAAGCGACAAGCACAGTCGAGTCACCTAAGAGACTCTCCATGGCATTTTTAACTGGCAGAAGCCCTGCCATCACGTCCTGGATAGCACACCCTCCGATCCTACCGAGGACTGGCTCATTAATCGCAGCCTAGCTCAATTCTACTACCTCTTCGCTGTTCCTAATATCAACAAAGGTCGACTTCACAACGTCTCGTGGAAGCCAAAACGTCTGCCTGACCAGCCAGCTCAGTCGCGCTGCTATAGTTCTCATTGAACTGCACGATCCACTTACTGATGCTCCACTAGCAAAGGGACACACCTGTTCCTACGGATGTTAGCCTGTGCCAGTGGCTTCTACTGCCCTGACCTGACGTCTGATAGACGCCGTCCAACTAGTCTCGTTCAACTCTATGCTAGAAAGTGACGGACCGTACGAGCGTGTGCTGTATGTGTATTGTGTGAGAGGCGCTGTATGGTGTGTGTGCATGTGTGTGTGCTTGTTTTTTCCACTCTACGCATAAAGTTGCAAAACACTAAACAGTCACCAGAGGAACGTGTTTTTGATTACTTTGACTTTGTTTTAATAATAATGAATGTTGCATTCATAGCAGAACAATCGCATTCGTGTCTGTACTCTAGATATTATGCGGAACAGCTCCATCCTCAGTCCAGATTTTATGCGGGACATAATATCTGCACCCCAGATATTATGCACAATATCAAAATCCGTAGTAACTTTATCCGTATCGCATATTTTATGTGTAACAAACACATCCGCAATGTGAAACCTGGAATTATTATTCACATTAACATCCACACCTAGAGTTGTATTAAAACCTCTTCCTATATTTTACTAATATTCATGTTTCAATGTCAGACATTGCATGTGTAATTGTGAGATTATGTAAGGTTATAATGTGCATTACCATTCAAGTTCATTAAAATATGTACATGTTCAGAGTCGTATGTGCAAGTTTGTAGATGTGAATGCTTATGTGTGAAATTTTTAGTATCACAAAACATTTAAATCTGAACTTTAAACGAGGTGTAATAATAATAATAATAATAATAATAATAATAATAATAATAATAATAATAATAATAATAATAATAATAATAATAATAATAATAATAATAATAATAATAATAATAATAATAATAATAATAATAAATAATAATAATAATAATAATTATTATTTTATAATTATAATTATAATTATAATAATAATAAAACCTCAAATAATTGTAATTAATAATAATAATAATTAATAATAATATAATAAAATAATAATAATAATAATAATAATAATAATAATAATAATAATAATAATAATAATAATAATTTTTTTTTCTCTTTGAATTTATTTATGTAGAGAAGTCACTAACTAAACTCTATGAAGTGGTCAAACATGGGTGGGGTACAAGTACATCACCAGAGAGTCCTTCTAGAATATAGACGAAATAGAAGTGTTTGACGATTCGAGTGAATTATATTCTTAACAGAAAAATTAATTCCCTTAAGAAAGCATCAGACAGAAAGAACAAGGATTCGGAGAGAGTTGAGAGAGACGGTGTTCATAGGGAAAATTATGTCGGGCAGGAAATAACTTATTTTCGGCACTGCAGGTTTTCCTTTCAAACTACTTTGACAATATTTTGCTGTTGAATGTTTATTATAAATTATATAATAATAAGAAAAATCAGAAATAATTTGGGTTACTTCCAAAGTTGTGGAGAATAATATAGTAATCTTGAATTATAATTGGATAATCTTAATTTTATAGTATCTCTATTGATTGATTGTTCTATAGCTTAATGAACATTAGTGAAAATGAGAAGGTGTGAGTTTTTGGACTTATAAGAATATGAAAACTTGACCATTAGACCAACGGAATTTTAGCGACAGTTTTGTATGAAATAAGCCATTATGTGTCGGAATTATTAAAAAATACAAAAGTGGAATTTGATTTTAAATATGAAGAACCACAAAATATTTTGGTCGCAATTTTTATTCAAAGTTTTTATAATATATAATATAGTATATGAGTATATATAAGTATTAGTATTATATAATATATATATAAATATTATATATATATATATATTATATATCTAATATATTATAATATATATATTATATTATATTATATGTTAGCTATGGGCGAGATGTGTATAGGGTGTGTGTGTGGTGGGTTGTGTGTGTGTGTGTGTGTGTGGTGTGGTGTTGTGTGTGTGTGTGTTGCTGTGTGTGTGTGTGTGTAAGGGGTGTGCGTGTGTCTGTAGTACTCCCAATATAATATTGTTGTAGATAATGTTTTATTTTTTTTTATTATTTTTTTTTTAATGCTTGTCAATCCTAAATTTCATTTTCTGTAAGACATTTCATTTTCTGTAATATTCGGTATTCATGATTAGTTTTTTGTAGGAATTTTTTCGGAGTAAATGCCGTTTTGCTTTTAAAGCTCTTTATATGTATTTACCATTTAATTTGTACAAAATAATGTAAATTCTAGTGTAATATGATTGCTTTGTAACATTTTGCACTATGTTTTATGTCTTAATTATTTAAATAGCTTGCATTTTGATGCAAATTGTAATCCCCCGATTTCCCGTATTTTTTTCCTCCTAATTCCCCTTCTCTCTCTCGCTTGAGGAAAACATAAAATTGATTTTAGAATTTAGATTGCATGTAGGTAAGATATTTATATATATAACCGTAAGAATACAAAATATCCATTCAATCACTCGGCAGTCATGGCGAACTTTGCCCAAATATTACAACGTGTTTTTTTCTAATAAGTTTCTAATTCAAACCGAAACTGATTTTCATTATCTAAAGTGAGATGTTTATCCAGGTCATTATATCTATCTGGCATGGAGGAACAAGCAGGAGAGATAACTACAGGATTACTACAACTACTACACCTGTTCGTCGGGAAAGAAGAACTTCCAGCACTCCTGCTAATACAGAATTGGCCTCCTCCTCCGGCTTTTATATGTAATATATTATATATATGATATATACTATATAGTGATATATAATATATATATATATATAGGTACGTATATATATATAGTATATAGATTTTATTATATATATACTAATATAATAGTATATATTAGTAACCTATATACGTATTTATATTTATATTTAATATATAGATATATATATTATTTATATAGTATTTATATATATATATATATATAATATAACTTAGATTATTAGTTATATATTATATATATATTTATATTATATTATATATATATAGGAGTCGTAAAATGCGCAGATTTGATTTTAAGGAGTGGGAGGTCGGGAGCGGGGGATCGAAAATTATTTTACGACTCTGAGCCCTGATAATATATTTATATAGTAACTTTTTAGTATATAGATGATGATATATAATTATATTGTTTATATATATGATATAATATAATATTAATATATGTATATATATAATATATAGTATATAGTATATAGTATAATATGTTTCCTGTATGATGTATTTGTATAATATGGTTAATTGCTAGTATACTATATACTAATATATATTATATATATATTATAGTATTATATATTAATTATTATATATATGTATGATATTATATATTAATATTTTCTATCATTCTAAAAATTCATCAATCTTATCTAACATTGAAGGTATTTTATGATATATCATATACTTTAATATATATATATATATATATAATTATATTATCTAGTATATAGTATATTATAATATAATCATATATATATGAGTATATATTTTATATATAGTATTATGATATAGTATAATATAGTATATTATATAATATATAGTATGTATTTATTATATATATATAGTATATAGTTGTGGTGTGGTGTGTGGTGTGTGTGTGTGTGTGTGTGTGTGTGTGTGTATGTGTGTGTGTGTGAGTGTTTGCATATTTAAAAATTCATTCTTTGCCATTTCTGAAACTCCGGACGAATTTAACACAAAAAGAAAATAATTTATTGAAAGCAATAGATTTGAAGTCTTGAATTTCATATAAAGTCGTTAGGTTTTAGGTAATTCTAAATAGAAGTTGATTTCCTAGAAAAGACAACTTTACAATATAGATCCGAATTATAAACTCAAAATGAAATTATTTCCTTAGAAAAAAAACATTGCAAGACAAAATCTAAGATATAAACTCCATATTAATTCCGATATTTTTGAAGTAAGCTGAAAAATGCTTACTATAATTTACTTTGGAAGCTAAAAAAATCATATGTGTTGGTATGAATACCTTCAACTTATAAAGACACTCAATTAAGGATTATGTGAAACATAAGAATGGAAGTCCAAACCAGTAGTTACTATATATAGTATACATTAGTAATATTTTATTCGTCTAATGATCATAGGTATAAAGGTGAAGGTCGATTTTAGACCTATTTTAGACAAAAGAATGTAAATAATATTTTATGTAATATTAATACACTAAAAAGTTGTTATATAATACTATATTATTATTATTATATATTACGCTATATTATATATATATTATATATTATATTTTACTATTATATATTTTATATATAATTATAATTATTAGTGTGGTTATACTATATATATATATATTCTTTTTTGTTGTGTGCTGTCATTTCTTTGCCAAGATTGGGTTAAGTGTGTGCAGTGAAGAAAGGCAGTAGGAAATGAAAAGGTGAAGAAGCCGAGCCTTGAGTTTCTGTAGATTATTAGTTGAGAGCTGTCAGAGAAGAATACCTAGGTCATTGGATGGACGCGGAGGACCTCAATGGTAATCGGTCAGTGTAAGGGTTCATCTGAGGTTGGACACATGCCCTTCAAAACCGCCATTCTATCTATATGACTTTATTCTCGCTTGCAAACTCATTTTCCTCTTCATCGTTTCACCCCGACTCAATATTTTTTGTTCAGGGTGGTTCCCAACAACTCCTCGATATACATCGCGCTTAACAACTGACTTATTCCCTTTTCAATGAAATTCAATTTTATTTATTCTATTTATCCTTTTTACACAACTCTATAGTCATTTATTTATTATTCTTTTCATCTGATGCCCCTATGATTGTATTGAAACACATGACATTAGATCTAACTTTTATTAGACATATTCATCATAGACAATAAACAGGTAACAAATACTCATTGTTAAGACTCTAGGACTCCCCAGAATTAGTACTTTTACATTACACGATTTATTGACCAGCACTTCTGATTCCACAACTTTTCTATAACACTCCTGCCATCATCGTTCCTTTTCATCAAGCATATTACCCCTAAATTTTTAAACTAGACACTTGCCCAGCTGCTATTCGATCTAATATTCAACTGAGGAATGTCATCTACCAACCAATACTTCTTTATCGTCGTTCAACTTTCAAACTTTTACCTCCTACAATCTTCACATAATCCTCATCACTCGCCAACGCATCCGCCCTCTCTATCAACTCTGTCGACTCGCCACGACCGACCAATATTTCCGCTACAATAGGTTGACTCATCTTCCATTCCATCATTTCTAAACATTTCTGCGATCCATCGATTCTTTCATACCCATCCATATAACATTGAATTAACAAGGAGACCATCAACACCTGTCTCACACTCCCGCTAGTTCATCTTAAGCAAATCAATCAAATTGAACAATTTATTTCTTAAACGTTCTATCGTCATAATTACTTTTGATTCATTTAAGCCTACCCAACACATATATCACTTACGTGCATAAAGTTCCTATTTAACTTTCATAAGCCTGTGTAAATATAGAAATAATATTATTTATTTTTTTCCTAGTTTTCTCAATCATTTTGTGTTCAATGTGAAAATTGGTTCACGACATCCTATTAACATCCTAACGCACCTTGTCTTCAAATGCAGTCTCGAGTATCGACCCACCTCTTTCGACCAAATATACAGCAGTATACTTCCCTAAGCACTCTAATAACTTATTTCGCTATTTGTTACCAGTGTCCGATTTTTTTCTCCCTACCCTTATAATAGGGTTATTACAGTCTCCTCCAATCTTGGAATATATCCTCCATGACGTTTATTTACAAAGCAAGCTTCCAATCCAATCATCACGCATACTCGCTCCCTTTGATTCTTGGTCACTAGTAATTTATCTATAATCTGATTTTACATTCTTTTCCAACTTTCTCCTCCTACCATTACACGCTCTCGCTTAAATAACCTCATCCAAAATAATATTCTTCTTGCAAATAAACCACACCACCTTCACTAACAACTCATATTACTGTTAATTTGGTGCAGATTTCGGAAGTGTTGCTTTACACATCCCCTCAGCCATCATGTTATAAGTGTACAAAAGCAACCTAATCCTATTTCATGTATTCTAAGCGATTCCGCCTTTATTGCTATTCTTAACCTTTCGCGCTTCGTTCTCAGAGAAGCTTCCTATTTCCTTGTATGTCTTGCTTATTCTCCTTCCAAACTGTTCATATTCCTCTTTTTTCCTCCTACGTATACACCTTTTAGGTATTTTTTTGTTCACTCCTATATATATATATATATATATATTATATATATATATATTATATATATTATATAATTTATATATATATTAAATATATATATATATATATATTATATATTATATTATATATTAATATTTATATATATAATATAATATTATATATAATATATAATTTTATATATAAAAATATTATATAGTATAGAAATTTAATATATTATATATTTTATATTATATTATCTATATATATATTATATATATATATATTGTGGTGTGTGTGTTGGTGTCGTGTAGGTTTTGGTGTGTTTGGTTTGTGTTGTTGATGTATTTATATATATATATAATTTTATATTATATAATATATATATATGATATATTTATTATATATATATATATATATATACTATATAATATATATATATTATAATTTATATATATTATATATTTATAATTATATTTTATATTTATGATATATTTTATAATATTTATTATATATATTAATATATTATATTATATATAGTATATATATAATTTATTATATATAATATATATTATTTATATATATATATTATTATTATATTAATAATATATATATAATCTTATTATTATTATTTTATATTATTATATATATATATTATATATGTATATAATATATTATATATTATATATATATACTATATATATATATACTATATATTATTATAATATAACGTTACTAATAATAAACCTTCTTAATATTTGCCCAAAATTTCTATTATCTGATTATAAAAATTGTCTTTATTTTCCCCATGTTCTTAAGATAATTTTTATATGATTTAGGGAAAGATTGGACATCTTATTTATTTGGAGAGTTTTCTAAATAGTGTTTTAGTTTCTTGAGGTCAATGAGCGTTTAACATGACTGGATATTGGTATAGTTAGAGTTTAAAATTATCAGTCTATAAGAGTTCCTTCAGGATTTGAAATTATTCCCTCTAATAAATACTTAAGTGATTTCTTCAACCATTATTTAGCAAAATTTTGTTTGAGTATGATACACAATTCGATCGAAACGTGAAAAAAGTCAAAGTAAGGAGAACTGGTAGATTTATTTCATTAAGGATTGACAAGCCTTTGAGGAAACTAATATTGGGGTATTGATTTAATAATTTTTTTCCCTTTCAAAAATTGTACAAATTCCAAATTATTAAAGACATAAAATACGTTTTCTTTCATTTGAACAATTTTCGCAAAAGTTTGATTATATAACCGTGTATTAAACGTTTCAGGTGATAAATCGTTTTTTCCCTTAATAAAAGTGAACCTTTCTCTTTTATTTTATTAAAAGTCTCCTCAAATTTTATGTTTCTAAGTTGTTCAATTTGTTTATAGTGTCTTCGATAATAATCGAGGTATGTAAAATATCCATAGATTTCGTTTGTAAAATATTAAAAAGGTATTAAGGTAGATCGAAATATTAGAGAAAATGTTTCTAACAAAAAATAAGCTTGAAACTTCATAGCTGCAAGCAAGCTTGCGTTATTTCTGTATTTCCATCAAATTGTTTTGGATTATCAAGAATAAAATTAAAAAGATTAAGAATATATTCTATAGTTTCTTTTACTCTTTCAACGAGTCGTGATGAATAATTCCACTGACCTTTAGTCAATTTTATAATATATATTTATATATATATATATATATAATATATATATATATATATTATTTATATATTTATATTATTATATATATATATATATATATTAATATAATTAATATATTATTAATATTATATATACGTATATACTTGTATATATAATGTATATATAATATATATATAGTATATATATATATAATATATATATATATTATATAATATATATATTATTATATATATAGATATATATATTATATATATACTCTTATGTATATATTTAAATATCTATATATATATATATATTATTTTATATATATAGTATATATATATTCAATAAAACTGAAATGCCCAATGATGAATAAAGGCGTTATGTAAAAAAAGCACTATTAAACGGTTATTCCTTATGATTTCAGATTAAAATCATGTATTTTTTCCCCCTTGCTAATGCGAAAATAATCTGGGTTTAAAGGCAATAATGATAAAAAATAAAGTAAGCTAATTGCCGTATTTTAGTCGTGCGATATAGGCAATTTTGAATTAAACTTGTTTTTACCAATGAAAGCAATTGTTCATTCCTCAATGTTGGCAAATATTGCGTGCTTTTTTGTGCCATATTTCTAAATAGAATTAAGGGCTTTTTCTTTTTAAGAAGGGATTTTTTTCCCTGAAGTCCTTGCATTCAGTGAGTTGGCTATATAAAGTTTACCCTATTTAAAAATATTTTTAATATTTAATAATTAGCGTATATTTTTTCATCGGATTATCAAATATACAATGCTGGTATTATTTTTTTTACATTTATGTACGTACGCATTTAAGTTGCATGCTTTGATTATATAATAATGTCTTGATATATATATAATATATATATATATATATTTATATTTTATATATATATTATATTATATATATATATATATACTTATATATCATTATATATATATTATATATGTTAGGGGGTTATAGGGGGTGGATCAAATGTATTGTTATCCCAAGATCCATTCCAATACTATGCGATTGCATGGATTCGAAATTTTTGCCTTTATAAAGAATTTTGCCTTATTGTTTTGATTTATATAAGAACATTATTATTATTGTTCAATATTATTAATAATTACAAGTTTACATACTTAAAAAATAAAGAAATTGAAGACATTAGAATTAATAATTAGAGCTTCACAGTCACAAGAAAAATTACAGTATTATGAAGTATTGTTAATTAATATTATATATATTATTATATTATATTTTATATATATATATATCATATATTATTATATTATATAGTATAATATATATCTATATATTATATATATATATATATATATATATATATTATAATATATATGATTAATGTATAATTGGTAAGTTATTGTACTATTGTAATATATAATCTTTAAAACTATTTACGTAAATCATAATATAGGATACATTGGTGGTAGTGGTGCCATGTGGTCAGAAAAGGTAACAAAAAAAAAAAAAAAAAATATATATATAGTTTTATATTTAATTATATTTTCTGCTACTTTGAAATCTATATAAATTATAATTATATACAATATAATTATATATATCTATATATATATTATAATAATATATATCTAATATTCCCTACAGGGAAAAGGCATACATTTTTGAAATCCTGGAAAAATAAAGATAGGAAATAAAAAAAATAAAATAAAAAAATTATGTGTTATTTATATGATGATTAGAAGCCTATTAGAGACCTTGTGTTTATTTTGTTTCTCCGTTAAAATAAAGACTTTTATTAAATTTTTTTTTTTTTTACCTAAGAATACCAGGTATACAAACTCCCGGATGGAGGAGTAGGTTCTGGTTCCCGGGGACTACGGGGTAGGATTATTTCCCCGTCGGAGGGTTCGAACCCCGTCTTTTGGTAATTTGGGTGCCGGGAGTTTCTTCTCCAAGTGATTTAAAAGTACATCTTCCGGATCCACAAGGTTCGTGCAAAAAACATTATTTTTTTTTTACATTTTTCCTATGTGAATTTTACGAGGATTAAAAATGTATTTGCTTTCGCTGTAGCTCTGTGTTTTTTGATATTATATTATAGATATATATATATCTTTTAATATTATTATATATATAATATATAATAATATATTATTATAATATATATATTATATATATATATATATATTATATATATATATATATATAATATTATATATATATAATTATAAATATTATAATTATTTTTTTTTTTTTGTTTTTTGTTTTTTTTTTTTTAACAATTTTTTGGACCAGCATTGACAGATTACCCATGTAGTTCCGTTTTTTACTGTAGCATTAATGTTTTAAGATCATATGAAGGCTAATCAGACGCTGCCTTATTATATATAATATATTATTAATTATATACTTATATATATATATATTACTATCATATATTCTATATATATATATATATATTTAGTATATATATAATATATATATAATATATATATATATAATATATATATTTATATATATTATATATATTATTATATATAGTATATAGATAATTATATGACGTGATCATTGGAATTATATCGAAAGTTGGGCACCTTAACAGAAAACTAATTACATATTTGGAATCCTGGTAATAAGCTTTAACCAGAGATTTAAAAAAAAATTCTTTCCGGAGTAGTACATAATCAGAATAAACAATTTAACTTATTTGGGAACAGGGTAATAAAAGTTATTATATGTACAATGTTTTATATTTAAACTAAGAATATAGATAGACCGCATAGATATCAGGAGTAGGGGTCTCTCGGCTCTAGGTGGAGAACGACGGGGGGGAATTCGTCCCACTTGTCCCATTAGTGGCTGACCGCTAATGGAAATATGTTTCCTTAACTTCAATTTTTAGGGGCTCAGGGTGTTTGTTAGTTTATAAATCATAAACGACTTGTAACTATATATAGCTTTATACGCTGATTCCAAAATATGTAATTTGTTTTTCTGTAATTTATTTTCGAGATTTTTTTTTTTACATTCTGGTTCAAAGCTTTATAAGTGCTGATTCAAATATGTAAATGGTTGTTTCTGTAAGTGGTCATTCTTTTCGAGATAATTTTAATGATCACGTCAGTAAGGTTATGTTTAGTATATATATATATAGTATACTTATATAATATACTCTAATACTAACTATACAGCTAACCAGAGTAAACCATGATATATCCTAATAAATATTTGGCATAAATACTTACTGGAATCTTCTAAATATTACGTGAATCAGTAAGTATTAGGTATATTAGTATATTATATAACATTATATATATATATATATATAATATATATATATTATAATATATATATATATATTTTATATATAATATATATATATTACTAGCATATAATTGTTATAGTCTATTGTTAACTTTCTATTGGGTAACATTAATTCAGGTGTGTCTTTTTTTTCTGGCGAATGCAATTGTCCCCATTTCAATGGGGTCGTGGTGGTATGATTTATGTTTTTGGGAATAAAGTAGTAATGATTTGATTGGAGAAAATATTCACATGCATTCAGATTGTCTGGTTAAAAGGTGTTAGTTGGTGAAACAAATTCAAGAGGTTATGAATGTGTTTGTCATTTAGTTGTGTGCAGAAATTGTATATGGGACTATAGCAACAAGGAAATTTTCACAATTTTGTCGATAATTGTAATAAGTGAGCTTCACATCTTTAAATGTTAAAAAGAAAATTTTATTCTATTTTTAAATATTATTAAATCTGTACTTAAAACTTATATTACTTTTTTTTTAATCTGGTTAATGTTATTGAATTTATCTTTCCCTTTCCATTTAACTAAACTTCATATTAAGAATATATTTCACTTCCTTATTTTAATAAATAAATGTATATCAACTTCTGAGAAAAAAAAATTTCAAGATCTTTTTAATACGAGTGATGGGGATTAGCTGATTCTTGTGTTCGGATTTGTGAATCTTATAAAAGATGAAAATGGCTTTAGTTAACTGGAGTGCTGGATAATAACGAGAGCCTATATGACGTATGTATATATGTTGACTATATATATAGTATATATATATAATAATGATAGTATATTATATCTTATTATATATATTTATATATTATAATATTATATATTATTTATAATTATATGATAAGTTTATATATTATATACTATTATATATATATATATATATATATATATATATATATTTATATTAATATATATTGTTTGCTATGGTTATATATAATATATATATATATATAGTATTATATATCTATATATATATAGTATATAATATATTTTATATATATCTATTTAATATTATTATTAGTGTGGGGGTGTATGTATATGTATATTTATATATATTCTATTTTTATATATATTATTAATATATATATATTATATTTATATATATATATATTAATATTATTAATATATTATATATTTAATATATATTATATTATATAATATATAATAGTTGCTATATATATATATATATTATATTGTTTTAATATATATATATATTATAATATATTATTAATATATATATATATATATATATATATAGTATATTAATTAGTATTATATATTTATATATATCTATATTATTATATACTATATAGTAATATATATATATATATATATATATATATATAATATATATATATATATATATATATATTTAAATACCTAATATATTAAAAATTTTATTATATATATAGTCTTATTAAGTCCTCCCAAAAATAGTTTCAAAATTTAAGTTGCTATAGCCTGGTAAGAAATTAGTATATCCAAATCGATACCTTATTGTATCAA
>JABUQX010033290.1:35000-36025 GCA_015478945.1 Trachelipus rathkii
CAACATCAAGAAACGGAAGGAATCCATCCACTTCATATTCCATGGAAAATTTGATATTTTTATGTTGCTTATTAAGGAAATTTAAAAATAAGTCGGCATGTTCTTTGTTAGAAAAAATTAAGAAGCAGTCATCCACATATCTTTTGTAGACAATGGGTTTGAAGGCGGGGGGGCATTTTTCGAGCCAAGACTTTTCATGATAGCAGAGGAAGGCGTTGGCGAAGGAGAGACCCAGAGGTGAACCCATAGCCACACCATCAATCTGTTGATAAAGGATGTTATTAAACAGAAAAATAGAATCTGAGGTGGCTAAATTGATAAATTTTGCAAATTGTCTCTTATTGAGACCTCCTATAAATTCTTGGTTAGAAAAAGTATTGGAAATGATTTCACGGGTTTCGGCAACAGGAACGTTATTAAAAAGGGACTGAATATCAAAACTCACCATAAAGGCTTGAGGGAGTGAAAGAGATGAAATATAATCCACGAATTCAAAAGAACTATGAAGGGTATGTTGGTTGTGGGTAATGGGGTCAATCAATGGCACAAGAAATTTCGAAAGACTGTAGGTGGGGGTGTTAGGAGCTGAGAGGATAGGACGGAGGGCGACGTCAGGGTTGTGAGTTTTGGGAAGCCCATACAGTAAGCCAGGCTGGCTACCAGATACGTGAAGTGAGTCAAAGTTGGAGTTGACAGATTTTAGGGACCTGACAAAGTTATTGATCTTATCCTCTACTCTAAGTAAATGTTTAAAAATAAAACCTGTAAGCAGTTTAAATTTTGAGACATCGTTCAAAATGTTGTTCATTTTATAAAGATAGGATGCTTTATTAAGAAGCAATACCCCTTTTCCCTTGTCGGGGTGACATTTGATGATGGATTTGTCCTTTCCTAAGTCCTCCCTCAGAATATTTAAACATCCTTAAAGCTAAAAACACAGGGGAAGAAAAATTTTCCTTTGAGTTAACCTGAGTAGAGACAATTTTTTGGAGAACATCATGACATCTCCAGTTCCAATCTGCCAT
>JABUQX010033291.1:0-15000 GCA_015478945.1 Trachelipus rathkii
AGAGAGATGGTAGGAGCTACTACCCTGCTACCTATGTAATACGCCCTGATATATATATATATATATATAATAATATATTAATATATATTATATATATATAATTATATGTATATATATATATATATAATATATATATATATATATTTATATGATATATATATTATATATATAATTATATATATATATATATATATATAGTTATATATATATATATATATATAATAATATATATATTTATATAATATATAATATATATATATATATATATAACCTAACCTAATGTAATTACTAGTTAGTCATTGCTGTTGTTCTCCTCCCCCTCTGTATTTTACTCCAACTCTGGCACAGGCAACTTCAAATTCAAGAGGTGCATATTTCAATTCAGAAACACAGCTTCTCAAAATTCTCATCAGTCAGGGATGACTTCTTGAGGCTGAGAACATTAGAGCATAACTGAAGCAATTTTCTCCACAACCGCGAAGGGGGACAGGGGTATTGTTCTTGGATAAAGAGGTCCAAACAGACTTTTGTGCTGCTGAGGGAATAAGGTATACAGACAGTTGGGGTGGTCCTCTCACCTTCAGGTGTACAATCACAAAAGCTTTCAAGTCTCCTCCACTTGGTGGACGATAGCAAGGAGGCTGGTTGTCATAACACGCCTGCTCTCATGTTGATGTATGAAGGGGTCGTTTTCCCCTGCTCCTGCATTGGGACGCGGTGACATCGTTTATGTTCGGGAGATCAGAGCACGGTTTGTGCGCACTCACTTGATAACCTTCCTGTATGATCTCCTTCAAGTCCTATTTCAGGAACTCAACGACTGGAAAGCTTGAAATATGTGAGGGCGAGGGCTTGTGGTCATCCAGCAGTCTCATACTGTCCACAACAGGTGGCTCGGTTCAAGACCTACCGCCTTGAAGCCACCTAAAGTGGTAGGTATATATGGTATATAGTATTACGTATGAAATATTATATATATACCATACTATCTATAGGTATATTAACTATAATATATAATATATATATATTATTATATATCTATATATTTATATAATATATATTATATTATATATATATTATAGTTATGACGAAAAGAAATTTTTTATCCTGTATTAGAAATAAATGAACTTTTTAATAATGAAATAATGACAGAAAAATGACAATTATTGTTCAAATTCATAAAAAGATATTCCGTACCAAATGACATGAAATTTGAAACTTAAGTACACTTCATCAGATCAAAATTATTAGTTGCAATAAGCTCAGATTCAAGATATTTATCTGTTTTTGCAGTTCTAAGTAGCAGTTCTTCCCATCTAATTTCACCTCTCGTTGGCTCAAATATTCGTCTGTGTAATATATCTACAACGGATCTGTCAACATTCCAGTGAGGTACAAAGCACTTCATGGCTGCAGAGCAATTTAATTGGGAAATTTCATCCATCAATTTCTGGTGAATCTGTGCGTTAAACATTTGGTTAGAAAACCAGGCTTCTTGCCATGTATTTGAGATGAAAGCGCACGGTGTTTCCAGTGAAAATCTCCATTTAGGAAGGAGGAAGTACGAAATAATAGCATATTATAAAGCACGTGAATTCCATCTGGAATGTGAAGAGACGGTAATTTTTTCCAATTAATTACGGGTACGCACTAGTTTTTTTAAGGAAACTGAATGCTCAACATAACTCATACAGAAATCTAAAAAATCATCTCGCCAACCTGATTTTGTATAGTTATCATTTCACTCTCTGACTTGTAGGACTGCGCATAGATATCGTATTGTTTTAATCACCTTCGTCACGGATTCATAGTTGAGATTGGTTTGGTAGAAGAACTGGGATAAAGAATGGTCTAACACATGCTGTTAAGATTCTTATCAAAGAATTATGGCACTGGAGCAATGTACTGTGGCTGACCAAATCTCATGTGAGCCATTTCAGTTTTTTAATTTTAAATTCAATTCATACATGGAAGTATTTATATGCTGTTGGGTCAACCTTCGATTATTTGTGAAGTTCTTCCATGAATTAAGTAGATTCACCAAACTTGCATTAAACAATAGTACTGTGATACATCAATTTCATTCACATTTACTAATACTAATTTTCAATCTCTAGAGATACAATTGAATACTCGTGGTTTTGCAATTCGCTTACCGTAAAAACGAAGGAAATATTTTTCTTCTTGCAAAATAGATTTTAATTTACGCTCGCTCTTCCGCTACTTCTTATTAACAGCTCGCAAAACGTATGCTGTCAATATGTTAGGAACATCTGATTGCATCTTGGCCAGCCTGGAGCAGTAGCTTTATACTTGAAAGAGAATTTTTGTCACCAAACTAGCTGCATGTGATGCGCTAAAAACGGTTGAGACTTTTCCTTTGTTTTATGTACAGGTACTTAAATTATTAAGAAAATCATTATAAACTTCAATAGCGATTTTATAAGGATTTATTTTTACTCGGTACAGGATACAGCACCGTACATACAGATCTTGTGACACACACTGATACTGAATACGGATTGGTGTCGGGAAGTTTTTTAATGTCCATCCGCAATAATTGATGTTTTAGTAATCAGATAAAAATTTCATCATTTGCGACAACAGGAGATTCAAAATTTGCAAATTTTTTAGTCATAACTGTAATAATATATATATATAAGATACTATTATATATCTATATATTATTATATATATATATTAATATATATAATATATATATATATATATTATATATAATATATAATATATATATAGACCAAAATGTACAAATTAAATGAATTTATTTCTATTTGCCAAATTATTTTTTGTACATATCTAAGACTAATACATCCTAATATGTAATCATTTGTTTTTAAAAAATTTAAGGATTGAAAACAAATTAAACCATTAGGCTTTGTAGCTCCTGCTAATTGGCGGAATTGCGTTTCCGCTATTCCGCAATTGCGAATGATTTTAGATTCCGCTAACTGCAATTCCCCAACATTTTTCAAATTACAATCGCAATTCCGCAATTTTTTTTTGGTAGTCCGCAATTGCGGAATTGCTGACTTAAATTGCGGAACGCCCAAACCTCTGATATATTATATATATTATATATATATATTATATATATATATTATAATAATAATATATATATATATATATATATATATTATATATATATATATATATATTATATATAATATATATATATATAATATATATATATATATATATATATATATATATATATATTATATAGTATATATATATATATATATAATATGTATATATAATATATCTATATTTTTATATATATTATATATATAGTAGAAATTTAATTATTAAGGCAATGAAAAATAAATAATGTATAACGCAGTAAAAAAAAAATTTAAAAATGAAAAAAAATTTTTAACTCTATAAACATATCCATAAATATTTGAAAAGGAATGTCATATTTTGGTTGTTTGTATTTAATTTTGTAAAAACAATTGGGAGATTTCGAATTCCGGATTCGGATTCGGAGTCAAGCTTTTTTATATGGATTCGGATTCGGATTCGCACCATTTTCACACCACGGATTCGGATTGGATTCGAATCGAGGTGTCTGGATGTCGATTCGTAGCATTTCACACACGGATTTCGATCGAATCCAAAGTTGCCGGATCGCCCATCATGATATTATATATATATATATATATATATAATAATAATATAATATATATATATATATATATATATATATAATAATATATATATATATCACGGCCAATTAGGGGGCTCGAGCGACAGGGGGAAGATGGGGGGGACGTTTTCATACCCGAGGGGAGGGCGAGAAACAACCCGCGACACCAAGTACCAAGAGCTTGGGGTTCCGGAACCTCCCGGAAGGGGGAATAGTCTAGGGCTTTTTTGTTTTCCGGATAGGCCGAGAAGACCCCTCCGACTCCTGCTATCGGGGTGGTCTTTTTTTTGGGGGGGGGTTTTTTTTTTTAAAAACCCCCCCCCCCCCTTAAAAAAAAGCTAATGGGTACCCCAAGGGTAGACCACCCTGAATGGCAGGAAGTCAAGTCTCTCGGCCTCAGGGAACGAAAGGGTAGAATATTGCCCCCCCTTACGGGGAGGGTCTCCGGACCCCGCTTTTTTTGTATTTTGGGGTCGTGGCGGTTCCTCGCCCTTCCACTTACGGGGTATGAAAAACGTCCACCATCCTTTCCGTGGCTGGTTTAACTTTTGCCGTGATATATATATATATTGTCAGCTTTATTATATATATATATATATATATATATAATTATATATATATAATTATTATATATATATATATATATTATATATATATATTATATATATATATATATATAATTGATGATGAAGTCCACTTGAGGTTAAATATTTTCAAAAATTGGCAGTAAAAATATTTATTAGATACATAACTTAATTAAAAATCACAGAAACAGAATAAAAGAGGAAGCCGTAGCTTTTAGTGATCATACTCGATCACATTTTCAAGGACTGAACTACAAAGACTGTGTTGATATAATTTAGCTACTCCATTCCACTTTATTTCTGGCAATTTGGTAGTTTTCGAAAAAAAATTAACGATGACGCTCTATTTTAAGTTGTATCGTATCAAGTTCAGAGCGCTTTTGATTCCTTCTCAATATTTGTTTGTAGTTAGTCAATTGTAGTTCTCCCTTTTGTAGATTGAAGTTTGGGCTGTTTTTAATAATGAACGACTCTATTAATTTCCTTCTGGTTGTGTTCTGCAGATTTTGACAATGATGGTGATTTGGACTTATTTAGAGCCGGATCAAACTTTGCCTATGAGTTGACTAATGATGAATGTTGTTTTTGTAGTTCAGATGCATATTTTGTTGATCAAACCTGGTTTTAAAAGTGATTGTTTTTCCAGGCCCGGACTGGCTCTTTGGGGCTCGCTAAGAAATTTGAAAAGGGCCCCTTACCGGGATTTAGAGGAAATATATTATCAGAATATGTAATTTTTGAAAATTAGGCTTACATGCTTTTTAAACTTTACTTATTTTTCACTTGGAAAATAGTTGAGTAAAAAGTATTTTTGAAGTAGTTTACTTTCACAATAAATAATTTTATATAATTTTTTATATACCGTACCTAAACTAGTTCTGCTTAAAAATAAGTATGCTAACAATTTAAGTAGTTTATTGCTAAAAATGTGATAAGTATATTTAGTTTTTAGGCTAACAATCAGCTGTTGAAGCATAATATGTCCTCAATCCTACAGTAATACTTCGGTAAACTATTAGACAAGGGACATCGTCAACAATGGTGAAACAAACCAAGATTTGAAAAGAAAAACAATGTCCTCTTTTATTGTGATTACATTATAAATAATGATTTTATAGCAAAAGAAAAATGGCTGCTCACACACACTACTCTGGTACAGAGTACACGTGCTCTAGCAAACTAAAAGGGCAGTTGAAAGTGAAGGTGTTTACGTAACTAACAGTTTTTTTGGCCAGTTTTTCCAGCTGATCCTGGGTTACTTCATGCTATAATAACATATTTTATCAATTTATATAAATAATTCTTTCTACATTGCATGAAAAGAAGAAGACATAAGGTCTTGGCTTAAAGTAGATCTAAGTCGATTCTTAACTGATTTCAGTTTAGAAAATACCTTTTCACAGGTGACTTGTGTACAAGGTATAGTTAGTACAAACTTGTAAGCTACATATAGGTTGTTTAAAGCAATCCAGAATGTGAGAGTCAAAAAACAACAAAAAGAGGGCATGATAACGCACCGAAAACATGTTCAGATGGAACAACTTTTTTACTTGATTGATATTATTAGGTTTTAATCTCCTACTCTCACTCACTCTCTCTCTATAACGATTTAACAGTCTGTTTTGTATTCGGTAAAAATTCTTTGATAACTCTTTTTGGTATATTTGGAATTGGTAGTATATTCTTGAATTGGTTTTTGGTAGGGTTTAATCTTAGAAATTTAGCTTTTGCATTTCGTAAAGATTTGTTTATGATACCATCAGGATATTTTAATATATGGAAGTTATTTTTAATAGTTTTAATTTCTTTATCCAAGTTATTCGGGCCGCAAATTTTGTAAGCTCTAAGAAACAAGTTGCTCAAGACAGCTGATTTTGTGGATATATCATGACTCGAGAACCAATGGATGTAAGATGGATTTGCTGTAGGTTTTCTATAAATATCAAAACTTGGAGGTTGATCTATATTCCAGGTTATTAGTACATCTAAAAAGTTTATTTTATTATTAGTTGCTTTTTCTATTGTGAATTTAATATCATTATGGAGATTATTAATAAAATTTAAGACTGTGTCGGTGTTTGTATTCCTCGGGATTAATACAAAAATGTCATCGACATAACGTATCCAAATTATTGTAGGAAATTGTGGAAAAATATGATATTTTTCTAACAGCTCCATAAAAATGTTGCTGATAATTGGAGATAGTGATGAACCCATTGCTAGACCAGAAATCTGCTTAAAATATTTGTCTTGAAAATTGAAGTAAGCATGTTGTAAAGTAAGGTTTATTAGTTTTTTAATGGTATCAAAGCTCGGTTGTATTTGGATATTTTGTTCATTTATATGTCGTTCCAGCAGTTCTAGGGTATAATCTACAGGTACCTTAGTGAATAACGACACAACGTCGAAACTCACCACTTCAAAGTTGGAAAAGTTTTCATTTTTGATTTTATCGATGAAATGTTCGGAGTTCTTTAAGTGGGAGGTAGAAATGTTTCCAAGAAATATCTTTAGTTTTGAAGCCAGCCATTTTGAAAGATTCTGGGTAACACAGTTTATGTTGGAAATTATTGGTCTGAGAGGAATGTTTTCTTTGTGTAGTTTTGGAATTGCATAAAATTTTGAAAGAGTAGGTAAATACGCTTTAAATTTCTGGATTAGTTCTTTTTCTGCAGGTATTATCTTTTTGATTGAACTATTAAATTGCTGTTGTGAGTTTTTAAGAGGATTATTGGTTATGTTGCTATAAGTAGTAGTATCATTTAAGAGGTTGTATGCCTTTTCTGAATACTGTTCCGAGTTCATTAAAACTATGCTACTGCCCTTATCAGATCTAGTAATTACGATGTCTCTATTATTCTGAAGGTTTCTCAATGCTACATAAAACCTTCGTGGGAACCCTGAATGTTTCAAAAAATCTTTTTGCATTTTTAAGAGTAATCCAAAACAAATAAAATGTCACAGTTTATATCCTGGTTGTTATTTTTGTCTTTCCATTTTTCAAAGCTAAGGCTTTGATTGATCCATGGGTCCGGATTAGGCAGTGAGAAACTCAATCCAAATCTCAAGAGGGCTTTTTCCGTTTGATTTAAATTATATCTCGATATATTTCTAACATTATCTTGATTTGTGTGTCTGTTCCACAAACTAACGTCAAAAAGATGATCAAGTTTATTTTTTAGATGATTATTTTTATAGGTTACTTTTCTATCCTTTATAGCACGTGCATAGTCCAATAGTTTTGTAAAAAGGTTATGGTTTTCATACTGGTAGTAAAAACATTGTTGCAAATGTTTGAAACTCCAATAGCAATATCTGAATTTAGTTTTTAAATCTTGTTTGACACCTTCAATTTTGTTTTTAAGGATTTGTTCGAAAATAATTGGAAAAGGTTCATTTTTCTGTATGTAAATGAACCTTTTCCAATTATACCTAAAAGAGTTATCAAAGAATTTTTACCGAATACAAAACAGACTGTTAAATCAAATAATATAATACTTAAATATGCACTAAAACCTAATAATATCAATCAAGTTAAAAATTCCGGAATATACAAAATAAAATGCAAGAACTGTGAAAAAAATTACATAGGAGAAACCAATCACTTTAAAACCAGGTTCGATCAACATAAATATGATCTGAACTACAATAAACATCATTCATCATTAGTACGTCATAGGCAAAATTTTAACCACACTATTGATATAAATTCACCAGTCATTGTCAAAAATATACAAAACACAGCCAGAAGGAAATTAATAGAGTCGTTCATTATTAAAAACAGCCCAAACTTCAATCTACAAAAGGGAGAAACTACAATTGACCTAACTACAAACAAATATTTGAAGGAATCAAAAGCGCTCATGAACTTGATCGATAAAATTTAAAAATAGAACGTCATCGTTAAATTTTTTTTTTTTTGAAAACCTACCAAGTTGCTAGAAATGAAGATGGAATGGAGTAGCTAAATTCATAACAACACCAGTTCTTTGTCCTTCAGTCCTTGAAAATGTGAATCGAGTATGGATCACGAAAGCTCGGCTTCCTCTTTTATTCTGTTTCTGTGATTTTAATTAAGTTATGTATTAATAAATATTTTTACTTCCATTTTTGAAAAATATTACCTCAAGGGACTTTATCATCAATAAATAACCAACTACGAGCATTTGTAGTATTACAAGATCATTGATATATATATATTATATATATTATATATTATAATATATTATATATTATATAATATATATATATATATAGTATTTATATATGTTATTATTATAAAATAAATATATATATAGTATATATATATATATATATATATATATATATATATATATATATATATATTTATATATAATATTATATATATATATATATATATATATATATATATTTGGCCCGCACGTATATGTATATAATATATATAATATTATATTACTCAATATATATAATATATATTAATATATATATATATATATAATATTATATATATATATAATTTATATATTAATATATATATTATAGCCGCTAGGGGCTTGATATCATATTATATTTATAATATATATATATATATATATATTATTATATAGTATAATATATATATTATATTATTTATATATATATATATATATATATGGTAATACTGTAACAGCGACCACACATTTTGGAGACGGAAAAATTTTTCTAAGTTCAATAAAATTTCCTAAGTTCAGAAAAGTTTAGTTAAGTTGGGGTTTTTAAATGAAAATTGTTTGGCTCACGCTCTCTGATAATTCGCAAAAGCTGTCACTAAAAAGAATTTCCTAAAAATTATACTATAACTTTAATTTTTGTGAACTTAGAATTTTTTGAAACTTAGAAAATTTTTGAAATAAAATTGTGTGGGTCGTTGTCTACAGTATTACCATATATATTATATATAAATATATTATATCTTATATATATTATAATATATTATATATATATTTATATATATATTATATATTATTTATATATATTGTATATATATATATAATATATATATATATAATATATAAGTATATTATATTTATATATAATATATATATATATTATATATGATATATATATATATATATATATATATTATATAATATATTATATATATATATAATATAATATCTTATAATATATATATATATATATATATATATATATATATATATATATATATATATAATATATATATATATATAATTATATATATATATATATAATATATATAATATTATATAATTAATAAATTTGTATTTGGGTGTGATATTAATTTTGTACGTTTTTTTTTTTTATTATTGAATATTACGCACAAATATATTGTTTTACAAATTTTTTAATTTCTTTGATACTATTTACGTACACTACGTCTATAATATCGATTCCTCGAAATTAGTGAAAAAATCGATTATAAAAAAATAATATCGATGTCGATGTATCGATAATCTGAAACGCATTTCAACAGTGATTCATTTATTTCATTATTCCTACACGAACGGAAAAAAGTTGAATTGTTATGATTTTCAGAGCGTTAATATTAATATTTTTAGTGAAAATATTAACTCAAAATAAACGCAAATGTGTAAAAAAACTTCAAATAATTTTTTAAAACCATTTTTGTAAATGAAATGTTTATAATTTTAATATACTATGTACGTGAACTCGAGTCACCAATACTAAACAATTACCCAAATTAATTATCTAATACTATGGAGTACTCGCCAAAAATTTGAGGCCCTTCGCTCTTGTAGTGGCCGTGCAGGAGGGTCAAAAGGGGGTGGCCAAAGCTACCCCAGCAATGGGGCAACTTTGGCCGCCCCATGCCAAAGTTACCCCATTGTGTGCAAAAGTATTGCAGTACTAATATTCCTTATATTGCCTTAGTTTTATTGTAGTAATAATATTTCTTAATTATATTTAAAATTTCAGGTTGTTTTGGGGTATTTTCTTAAAATTAATTGTACGGTATTTGCCTTTATAAAATCAAAAAATTAAAATTAAATTTCTTGGAGCAAAAACTTTGGTATTTATTTATAAATTTCTATAAACCCGATTTTTATAAAACTCACAGCATAGACTCTAAAAAAATAGTAATTAAGAATAAAAAAAAAATTATTTGTCGTCCCTCTTCTTTAGGAAAAAAGTTACAAACTCTCAAAGTTAGTAAAAACTTATGGAATATGTTTTATTAAAAAAAAAACGAAATTTTTTTTTTTTGAAAATCACAAGATATACTCTAAAAATAATGAAGAATAGTGAAAACGAAATCGGCAGTCTCTTAGGGAAAAATAAAGTTTTTTACAGCTCTTGAAGTTTAAGATTTTCCCATAGACTTTTCTTAAATAAAAATAATGGGCCTGGTGCTCGTTTTAGGGCCATCCTAGTTCAGGTTATGATAAAGAATTTGTGTAATTCTACATAGATTTCTCTGTGTATACCCCGTTAAACAAAAAAACTTTAAATCCAGAAAAAATAACTGAACTTAGAGGGCTGAATGGAACCTAACCTGAGAAATCGATCAATTTGAAAAGTCTATGTGATTTTAACAACTTTGAGATGCTGAACTTTTTTTCCTAAAGAGAGCGATAAGAATAATTTTTTTTTTTATTCTTCATTAAATATTTTTTTTAGAGTTATTGGCTAGTAATTTTTTATAAAAAATCTGTTTTAGAGGCAAGTATTAATTGGAAATAATTTACACACAAACTTTAAAAAGAAACTTACTACCTTAATGGCAGACACCTTTAGGGGGTCTGAAAACACATACTGCCCTCTTGGATTTATGTAATGGGATTATTATTTTAAAATGTTGAATGATGTCGGATGGCGAAATCACTGACTTGTCCTCAGCATTTAGTGCCTGTTCAAATTTCAAAAGCTTACGTAAGTTTCTATTTAATTTATCTTCTAAATTTTTATATTATTTAAAATTTTGTTAAAAAAAAAAAAATGAATAAAATGAAAAAATCGAAAAAAAATGAAAAAAAAAAATTAAAGAAAAAAAGGTATAAATATAAACTAATTATATGAAATAAATAAAACCCCTATAGTATTTAATTTAAGAGCATTTAGAGCGACCTCAAACAGATTGGCTAAATTGACCCATAACCATAAAATGGGGGTGGCCAAAGTTACCCCTCCCATTTCAAATGTTAATAAAATTTAACATATTTGCAATTTTATATATAAAATTTTTAACATTGAATTATTATTCCTGAGTCTTTCTCTGAAATTGATTGTAGATATATAAAAAATTGTGTGATTTAAATCTTTGCGAGATAATTTCATAAAACCAACAGGAAGGTAGAAAAATTCAGATTTCGCAAAATTTTTGAAAAATGTTTGTAACGTTAATTGTTAATATAACTTTATAAAAAAAGTGTACCAACAGTTATATAGTTATTAAGGAACAAATGTGTCAGAGAGCATATTTTACTAAAATAAATATTTACAAAAATAATACGGTCTATAAATTTGAGCAAGGGGTGAAAATAACCAAAGTTGCCCTGTAGTGATCAAACAATTACGTATTATAATATATATATATATTTAAATATATATAAGTAATAATATAATATTTATAAATATTTAAATATACCGATATAATATATACAACTGGAGAGAGCGAGAGAGAGAGAGAGAGAGAGGAGAGAGAGAGAGAGAGAGAAGAGAGAGAGAGAGAGAGAGAGAGAGAGAGAGAGAGAGAGAGAAGAGAGAGAGAGAGAGAGAGAGAGAGAGAGAGAGAGAGAAGAGAGAGAGAGAGAGAGAGGAGAGAGAGAGAGAGAGAAGAAGAGGAGAGAGGAGGAGAGAGAGAGAGGAGAAAGAGAGAAGAGAAGGAGAGAGAGAGAAGAGAGAGAGAGAGAGAAACGAGAGAGAGGACAGAGAGAGAAAGAGAGAGGAAGAGAGAGAAGAGAGAGAGAGAGAGAGAGAGAGAGAGAGAGAGAGAGAGAGAGAGAGAGAGAGAGAAGAGATGAGAGAGAGATGTAGAGAGAGAGAGTAGAGAAGAGAAGAAGAGAGAGAGAGAAGTAGAGAGAGAGAGAGAGAGGAGAGAGAGAGAGAGAGAGAGATGAGAGAGAAGAAGAGAGAGAGAGAGAGAAGGGAGAGAGAGAGAGAGAGAGAGAGGAGAGTGAGAGAGAGATAGAGAGAGAGAGAGAGATGAGAGAGAGAGGAGAGACGAGAGAGAGAGAGAGAGAGAGGAGAGAGAGAGAGAGAGAGAGAGAAGAGAGAGAGAAGAGAGAGAGAAGAGAGAGAGAGAGAGAGAGAGAGAGAGAGAGAGAAGAGAGGAAGAGAAGAAGAGAGAGAGAGAGAGAGAGATGAAGAAGAAGAAAGAGAGAGAGAAGAGAAGAGATGAGATCAACTAGAGAGGAGTAGAGAAGAGAGAGAGAGAGAGAGAGAGAGAGAGAGAGAGAGATCCTCCCCCAAAGACATCATTCAAACACTGATTATGATTTTTGTAATGTTTGTAAACAGAGTTTATAAGAATTAAGAATTCTGTCACGTCGATTTGGCCTAAACTGTTCTTAAATGCGAAAGTTTTATCATTGAGCGTAAGTAACAAAATGCCAAAACGAAACGGCTTGTAGAATGTGTTGTCTGGGGGTCCTGCCACAGGATAATGAACTTAAGATGAAGCTATACGGTATAATAACTGTCATTTAATACCCTGACATTATTATATTATCATTATTATTTATTATATTAAATTATTATCATTATCATTATCATTATCATTATCATTATTATTAATTTATTATATTAGAAATTAGAAACAAAGACAAGGTGTAATGAAAAATAGGAAAAATTTCTATGTATTAATGCGGTTTCTTAATGTATTTACAGTTTTTACACATTTAAATAAGAATTTATTGAGCACAATTTAATTCTTCCTTATTACAAATTTGTTAAATTAATTAAAATAATAGAAAATTTTAAAATATACTTTTTAAATTTGTCTTTGTCAAAATTTATTATAATCGTTATTGTCAAAAATTCTTAATCACATTCCCATCACTAGTATCAAGTGATAGAACAACCCTACATACTTTGATACAAAATACAGATGAATTTACTGATGAATTTTGTAGAATTCAAATATTGAAGAGGCATGATTTTATAGCTAAACAACAGTCAATATTCTGCTGTAAGAGGAGGGAAGGTTTGAAAAAAGGCGAGTTATTGGTTACTGGAGATTTTTTCAGAAAATTATTCATTTGTTCTTCAAGATGCTGCACAAGGATTCCATTACAATAATGCTCAAGCAATATAGCATCCCTTTATTTGTTACTATAGCGATGGAGAAGTAGTGAAGCATCAAAATGTGGTGATTATCTCTGACTGCCTTTATCACGACGCAGTAGCCATTCACTTGTATCAAAGGAAACTGATTATCTTAGAACTCGTTTAGAATTCAATGTTAGTGAAATGATATACTTTTCAGATGAAGCAGTAACTCAAAATTACAAAAATTTTGTAAATTTATGCCATCACTTAACTGACTTTGAAATAAAAGCACAATGGTACTTTTTTTTGCAACCTCCCATGGAAAAGGACCATGTGATCTTCTCAGTGGTACTGTAAAAAGACTAGCTGCAAAGGCAAGTCTTCAGCGCCTTTATAACAACCAAATTATGACACCAAGACAATTTTTTGATTTTGGAAGAGACAACATTCAAGAAATATACTTCATTTATTCAACAATTGATGAATGGAAAAAAGAAGAGTTAGATTTAGAAGAGCGATTTAAAAATGCATATAAAATTCCAGGGTCTCAGAAACTACACAGTTTTTTGTTCCTGTATCTCAATTAGAACTGGAAGTAAGGACATTTTCAAGCATCCAAAATAGTGAGAGTTACAAAAGAGGCTAAAGAAATTAAATTTGAAGATGTCAAGGGATTGGTAACAGCAATCTATGACAATAAATGGTGGCTTTCATGTGTTCTTGAGACTTATTCAGATGCTTTAGAAGTAAAACTTAATTTAATACCTAAAGGTCCTTCTATTTCATTGCACTATCTATTAAAACCAGATATTTTTGTAGTGCATAAGAAATAAGTAGGACTGTGGATTGCTCTTTTTTCTATCATCCATACTTTGAAAGTTATTGCAATATTTATAAGTTTTGGAATTTTTAAGGGTTGTGGTTAATAACTTACCACTGTAGGTACGTATTAAATTTTTTTATTTGAGGTTTAAATTCTAGAACAGCTTAAACTAAAAGAGACTTTTTGCTTGACTAAGAATGCATACTAATATCTACAAAATATAAGTCAATGCTTTAATATGCCAAAAACAGGCTTACTTTGCATTTAAAAGTGCTTTGCTATCGTGTTTTTCTCTTGTGAATCGATTTGGTTCTCTTATCAAGAACTCTCTATAATTACCCATTCATGGCACTATCCCATACGTCCCTGGTTCGCCTTTCCTTGTCTGAATATCTGGTGAAATTCTCTTTTCACAGCTTATATCTTCTCAAGCGCAAATACTGATGTCCTCTATTTTGGGGATTTCAATGTACACAACACTGAATGGTTTGGGGTCCCTCATACTGATTTAGGTGGGAGGAGGCCGAATCATTAGTATTCGTCCAACCAATTATTGAACACAACTTGACTATATGTTTCACCTCTAGTCCTTCTCTCTATAAATCACCACCTTCGCTCCATTGGTAAATCTGACCACAACTATATCTCTTAATTATTATAATACTTTCTCTCCAACAGCTCCATCCTGCCCTAGA